>SSBO01000012.1:15257259-15527358 GCA_005281725.1 Wuchereria bancrofti | reverse complement strand
TGTTGANCTCATTAGATCATAGGGATGATATTAAGTGAAGTGCTAGTAGAAATTATTTATTTAAAAAGTCCTAATTCTTGTCGGTTGTTTCAATATTTCTTTCAATATTTCTCTTTCACGTTTTTGGCATATTTATGGTGGGATAGTCACGAAGAGGAAATAATTTCTTGAAAAAATCGAGGCATAAATTTCTTAAACAATTGCAATTATCACTTACTTTTTCCCATATTTGCTCTTTTTGACTCTTTTTGTCTTTTTATATTTCTCACCCACGTACAAATTGTTTTTTCTTTTTTTTTCTTTTTTATTTGGTTCCTTTTTATAACACATAATTGAGTAATATGGGTAAAATGTTTTGTTTGAAGTGCTATTAAGATGCAATTATTTGGGTGGCTATATCGGTCATTATTACCACTACCGCCCTTTCATGGAAAATGGACAATACAGATTTTGCATTCCATAGCGTTGTAATATAACTTTCAGAAGTTTGAAAAATTTTTATCTTTTTCTCTTCTCTCTCCCTGAAGCATTCAGCTGAAAATTAACCACTAATTGCTCAGACTTTAGTGACAAATTTTCTGTCCTTGTAGTTTTTTTCGGATTAATTTTGTATTAATTCATATTCATTGATAATATTCACTAATTTGCAAAGCAAATTGTTCCGCGATTTATCGTCTCCTTTTTCTGCAGAGTAGTAGACTATACGGGATTAAATATACGCGAACCAGCGGATCTGTATTTACTGGTAACATTGCAAGTGGCAACGCGAGTTGTGCAATCCAAAAAGTTGAGTATTGGCATTAATCGAGTAAGTTAATATATTTGTTGTCTGTTGAAATATTTGAATAGTCCGTGAGGAACTTCATAATACAAGAGTTAAGTTGAAACATTGAGTTCATTAGCTTAGAATTTTTTGTCCACCAAGCACTTTTTAACCCAAATTTGCTTAATAAGCATTTGATTCGGTTCTTATTTCATATGATTGATTTGGAGCACATTTCATGTTTTATTGAACTTAAATTGAATTTAATCAAAGAGAAGAAATTCTTTTTTAATTCAAAATACTTCCTTGGAGAGGAAAAAGTTCAGCGGTTAAGATATGCGACGGGATAAAATGAGTTTGTTTATAAAATCATTTTTTTCCTGAACAGGAAAGCGCCGAAACATTGTTCATGGAATGCGATGGAACGATCCTCGATGACAATCAAAGGACACAAAAAGTACAGTTGCAAATGTCACTTTGGCACGATGTTTTACCAGGTTTCAACAGTTATTTTCAAGGACAAATACGCATCACCCTCGACGATGAAATCGTCGAAAAAGAATCCATTGGCCCTCAGTGGTTCGTTTGCACCGTTTCCTACTTAATAAAAATCTATTTTAGTACAAACAGTCTTAATATTAGACAAGAACTGTTACTTCATAGAACAATTAATCATTAACTAAAATACCAGTGCTTGTTATTGTCTAGAAAGTTTCCAAAAAAAAATTTTGTAAGGTAGAAAGTTATCTAGTCATACCAACTCTGTACTGAAGTATACAAGAACTTAATTTATTTAAAATCATTGTCGTAAGTTTTGGTTCAAAAACTAATGTTCAATAGCGTAACTTTGCAGATATAAATATAGCTGAAGTTAACTGTAGTCACAGCTCTAAATTTCGAAAAAAAAGGATCATCTTTTCCATTCAAAAAAAAGACTACGCAGATATATATTTTTACCTTTGTCAGCCTTAACAAGGAATACAGTAGGTTGAGGACAGAAGAATTTGTTGAATTAGTTTTTAATTGTTATATTTTATTTTATTACATTTTAGTCTGACTTCATAAGCATATTTTTGAGAGTCTTTTTACAAAATTTTAGTATTTCGTACATATTTCGTACTTACTTAATTTTCCATTGATGTACAGTAGTATTTCAACTAATACTTGCTCTGAATTTGTTCTTTGGAAATAGAGCTCATAATTCGAGAAGTTCCAGTTCTGGAGAATTCTCGAAATACATACAAATGTTCACATCATCAATAATTTATAGTTTTAGAACGTCATCGTTTAAAATTGACATTCGCAGAAAGGTGGTAATAAACCAGGCGCTTTATATTACACATTTTTAGCAATCGTCCACCACTTCCTCATCGTGCGGTAGTTGTTAATGCTTGCGAAACTTTACGATTTTCTTTCTGTTTGATACATTACTAGTAGTAGTTGCTGCTTCTTTCATTCCCTGTAGTAATTCAACATTTTACTTTTGAACTTTGAAAAAGTTAGTAGCAAAAAAGAAAGGAGCAGATGCAAAAGAAAGGAAGAATAAATAGAATTCCGCAAGCTGATAACATCACTGATAACACTTTGTATTGTGGATGATCGTATGTCAAGACCTCTTGATCAAGTTTAATGCAAAAGCTTACTTATTTCTAATTTATCCAGTTTGTCACTCTATAACAATATTAGTATCAGAATAAAGACAACTTATGTATGTATACATGTGTGTTGTGTGTGTCAGCCCATATCTTTTTAACTTCACAACCGAATTCCGTTTTCTGATTATATTGCTACAAAATACGATTGAAAAGCATTCTAGGATTCTTCAGCATTTGAAATCAATGAATATTTGTAGAAATTTCGTCAAGTCTTACAGTGATGTCGTAACCCAGATTTTTGCCTTTATTTTTCTTTAAAAGTTCGTTCTTGAAGCATTGATTCAGCACTCTTCGTATTAAGCTGTCGAAGTAATTGCTAAGTATTACATTATAAATTGCAACTCTTAATTAAACGAAAATGAAATGAACAGAAAAGTTACCATTTAAAAAATTTTTCTGTTAAATTTTGATATTTAAATTCACAACTACTTTTTCTGAAGCAAAATGCACTCAAATGAAGATTATGTAAAATGATTGTCTCATAGTTTCAGTTACTGTTTAAAATATTTGCTTTTACAGTTCCAATTTTTTTCTTTTTATCAAAATAAAAAAGTGCGCATGAAAAATGAATTGAATTGGTTTTTGAATTTTGATGAATTATTTCCAGAATGTCAAATGTATTTTGAACTCTTTAACTTTTTTCTGCTCTCTTTTAATGCTTTTAAATAAAAGCTGCTTTTATCCCTGTTGGACAGAATTTTATAAAACAGTGATTCCGTCCATTTTCATTCTTTCTTTTTCCTCATTGTAATTTAAATTCGGCACTCATCGTTTCCGATTTCTGCGACTCTTTTATACTAAACACATGTTAATAAGGAATTGTAGCGTATTTCTCAAGTCGCTTTAGAATTATTTTTCAGTTATTTCTGCTCAAATTAATGACTTCTTCAGTGTGCATTCTGTTCTGACAACTGGCAACTGCATATTAATATGAGCAGATATGATCGTCTAATTGTCACTAACATTCCGTGTTTCCGGATGATTGATTGTATGGATGAACGAATGGAAAGGGCAATTTTCCTTCTCTCGGAGGCATCTTTTTTAAATTCCGTCTCTATAAAACTTGTATTGTGAACAGACAGTAATTTTTTATTATTTCATGAGCCGTCTTCGTTAGCGAGATTGACTTGTTCTTTATGATGAAGAATGATTAATTTGAAATGATTGTTAAATAGGAAGTACGTTTTCTTTTGCAACCATGTCAGCTATTTGGTTGATATTAATAGCTTACAATGTGCAAGTGTTTGAAACAAAAAGCGAAACCCATTCTTTCAGCTTTTCAGAGTAAATATATCTTAGCATCTCTAAGATCATATAAAGCTCATAAATAACTTCATAATTACTAATAATTACTTGTAATTATAATTCAGAAAAAAAATCACAAACAAAAAAAAACATGAAAACGACAAAAAATTATCATTAAAAATAAGCATAAAAAAAAGCTAAATAAGGTAAATATCTTATAAGTAAAAATTAAGAACCTCAAACATATAAAATCACTTCATTCTATGATTCTGAATCGGTTTTTTTACGTTAATAAGATACGACCTGTCATAACAAACATTTATTGATCGTAAATGGGCTTGTTTTTTTAATCATTTCTTTTATTTCATTCATTTGAACCTTTTAGAAATAGATTTTTTAAAAACAGATTTTTAACTGATTTTTTCTAATCGATTAATTGTTTTTATGTAAAGCGAAACTGTGTTTGTTTTGCTTTTCGAAACCGACTAAATGGCTCAAATTAAATACCAATCGAAAATATTACAAATGTTATGCAAGCAACTTTGATGAAATGGGTACATTTGTAGTACAATTTTATTGNTATTTGTAGAAATTTCGTCGAGTCTTACAGTGATGTCGTAACCCAGATTTTTGCCTTTATTTTTCTTTAAAAGTTCGTTCTTGAAGCATTGATTCAGCACTCTTCGTATTAAGCTATCGAAGTAATTGCTAAGTATTACATTATAAATTGCAACTCTTAATTAAACGAAAATGGAATGAACAGAAAAGTTACCATTTTTAAAATTTTTTTGTTAAATTTTGATATTTAAATTCACTGCTATTTTTTCTGAAGCAAAACGCACTCCAATGAAGATTATGTAAAGTGATTGTCTCATAGTTTCAGTTACTGTTTAAAATATTTACTTTTACAGTTTTAGTTTTTTCCTTTTAATCAAAATAAAAAAATGCGCGTGAAAAATGAACTGAATTGGTTTTTGGGTTTTGAAGAATTATTTTCAGAATATCAAATGTATTTTGAACTCTTTAACTTTTTTCTGCTCTCTTTTAATGCATTTAAATAAAAGCTGCTTTTATTCTTGTTGGACAGAATTTTATAAAACAGTGATTCCGTCCATTTCCATTCTTTCTTTTCCCTCATTGTAATTTAAATTCGGCACTCATCGTTTCCGATTTCTGCGACTCTTTTATACTAAACACATGTTAATAAGGAATTGTAGCGTATTTCTCAAGTCGCTTTAGAATTATTTTTCAGTTATTTCTGCTCAAATGACTTCATCAGCATGCATTTTGTTCTGACAACTGGCAACTACACATTAATATGAGCAGATATGATCGTCTAATTGTTACTAACATTCCGTGTTTTCGGATGATTGATTGTATGGATGGACGAATGGAAAGGACAAAACGCCCACCATCTAATTTTCCTTCTCTCGGAGGCATCTTTTTTAAATTCCGTCTTCATAAAACTCGTAATTGTCAATAGACAGTAATTTTTTATTATTTCATGAGCCGTCCTCGTTAGCGAGATTGACTTGTTCTTTATGATGAAGAATGATTGATTTGAAATGATTGTTAAATAGGTAAAAGTATATGACACCAGGAAGTAGTTTTCTTTTGCATGGTTGACATCGATAGTTGACAATGCATAAGTGTTTGAAACGAAAAGCGAAACCCATTCTTTCAGCTATTCAGAGCAAAATTTTTCTATACTTTCCGATTTTCATTCATTTGGCTCATGAAGTGAAGATGTATTTTTTTCTTATTTTACCATATTTTTATTCAATCCACTTTGTTCCATTCACTTCCTCATATCTAACAGACGGAAATTCATTAATGAGATACGACCTGTCATAACAGACATTCATTGATCGTAGATGAACTTGTTTTTTTAATCATTTATTTCATTCATTTGAACTTTTTAGAAACAGATTTTTTAAAAACAGATTTCTAACTGATTTTTTCTAATCGATTAATTGTTTTTATGTAAAGCAAAGCTGTGGTTGTTTTGCTTTTCGAAGCCGACTAAATGTGCTCAAATTAAATACCAATCAAAAATATTACAAATGTCATCCAGGCAACTTTGATGAAATGGGTACATTTGTAGTACAATTTTATTATCATATCATACATCCCCTTCCATGTCTTCTTAACCGATTCAGAATCATAGATTCTATATTAAAAGACAATATTTTTGATTGGTTTGAAACAGAATTGATTCTTAACGGTTTCTATGTTTTCTTTCACACATTTAAAGTGAAACCTTAACAGAAAAGAAAGTTTGTTTTTTGGTTCATTCCTTGTCCGAAACAAAACGACCTTCACTCTATCAATATTATACGTTCCGATCTTCCTTTTTTACAGGTATTATCTGAAACCACGAATGATTGGTGATGAGAATGATGATGGGATTAATAATGGTGGCACAAGCGACGTTTTGGTCACTGAGAGTCAGAATCCGTTAAACGGTTACCAGCAACTTGGTGAACTGCGATTGCGACTTTTTTATACTGCAGAACATGTGCTACCGGTCGAATTCTATAAAACGTTACAGATGAATCTTGTCAAGTCATTGACTTTACAACCATTTTGTGCATCACCAGCAGGGATTCTCGAATATTTACCATCGGTAAGAGCAATTAAGGAATAATGAAAGATCTAGGAGTAACTATGAAGATAATAAATTTAATTTATATATTTTCCAAGATCCACCTTTTATCATTTTTGGGTTTTAAATTTTGCATTTTAGGTGGATATACTGACAATTGCGAGGCCGCTAATGAAGATTTTTGTGCAGGCTGAACTGATACNAAACAAAAAGCGAAACCCATTCTTTCAGCTTTTCAGAGTAAATATATCTTAGCATCTCTAAGATCATATAAAGCTCATAAATAACTTCATAATTACTAATAATTACTTGTAATTATAATTCAGAAAAAAAATCACAAACAAAAAAAAACATGAAAACGACAAAAAATTATCATTAAAAATAAGCATAAAAAAAAGCTAAATAAGGTAAATATCTTATAAGTAAAAATTAAGAACCTCAAACATATAAAATCACTTCATTCTATGATTCTGAATCGGTTTTTTTACGTTAATAAGATACGACCTGTCATAACAAACATTTATTGATCGTAAATGGGCTTGTTTTTTTAATCATTTCTTTTATTTCATTCATTTGAACCTTTTAGAAATAGATTTTTTAAAAACAGATTTTTAACTGATTTTTTCTAATCGATTAATTGTTTTTATGTAAAGCGAAACTGTGTTTGTTTTGCTTTTCGAAACCGACTAAATGGCTCAAATTAAATACCAATCGAAAATATTACAAATGTTATGCAAGCAACTTTGATGAAATGGGTACATTTGTAGTACAATTTTATTGTCATATCATACATCCCCTTCCATGTCTTCTTAACCGATTCAGAATCATAGATTGAAGTGATTTATGAGCTTTATATGATCTTAGCGATGCTAAGATATATTTACTTGTTCGTGGCACTAATATGTTATGATGACCTGTTTAATGAAGACTGAAGAATCTGACAAATTGAAACTGTAAAGAACAATTTTATCATTCTATATTAAAAGACAATATTTTTGATTGGTTTGAAACAGAATTGATTCTTAACGGTTTCTATGTTTTCTTTCACACATTTAAAGTGAAACCTTAACAGAAAAGAAAGTTTGTTTTTTGGTTCATTCCTTGTCCGAAACAAAACGACCTTCACTCTATCAATATTATACGTTCCGATCTTCCTTTTTTACAGGTATTATCTGAAACCACGAATGATTGGTGATGAGAATGATGATGGGATTAATAATGGTGGCACAAGCGACGTTTTGGTCACTGAGAGTCAGAATCCGTTAAACGGTTACCAGCAACTTGGTGAACTGCGATTGCGACTTTTTTATACTGCAGAACATGTGCTACCGGTCGAATTCTATAAAACGTTACAGATGAATCTTGTCAAGTCATTGACTTTACAACCATTTTGTGCATCACCAGCAGGGATTCTCGAATATTTACCATCGGTAAGAGCAATTAAGGAATAATGAAAGATCTAGGAGTAACTATGAAGATAATAAATTTAATTTATATATTTTCCAAGATCCACCTTTTATCATTTTTGGGTTTTAAATTTTGCATTTTAGGTGGATATACTGACAATTGCGAGGCCGCTAATGAAGATTTTTGTGCAGGCTGAACTGATACGTCCCTTGTTGAGGATTCTTTGCTCTGATGACATTCTGAAATGCCAGTAAGTTCTTATGTTACTTAGTCTTTTTTATTATTAAAGACCTAATTTTCTATAACTGGAACCATAACCGTATTATTTCTAGTTTTTTTTTATTTTCTGTTAGTCTTTTTCAAAGGCCGAGAGGTGGCGTCAGATGTCACATAAACAAAAAAAAAAAGCAGGACAGACCTCTTCTCAATCATCCTCATCCTTTAACAAAGGGTTGATCTGAAATTTATTAGTAAATAGCTTTTATGTTATTACCCGAGGTGATTATTTTTCCCAACGAAAGAAATAATGCCAGAAGCATTTAGAAATTACTTAATTACCAGTTGAATCGAATTCTGGTTCTTCACCGCTTTTGATGCTAAGCTATTTAAGAGAAAGTTGATCATTCATATTAAATGATTTAAAAAGAATATCTTTCAGGGACGTAAATACTTTATTTCGAAGTCAATCGTTGGCAACGAAGATGATTCATGAACAAATGAAGTTTTTTGGGCACCATTATCTTGTGATGTCAATTAAACCTGTTATCGACATGGTAAGTTCTTATATAGTATTAGCTTGAATTCAGTTAAACTTATGAAGTTTATCCACAGTCCTCAAATCAGCAAAAAAAACTTAGGTTTTTCTTTATTAGCTTCATATTAATTCCTTATGATTTCATTTAATCTCTCTTAAATCATCAAAAAAGTGTGCAGTCCTGCTTTTCAGGTTCATAACACTTTGCTAACTATAAAAAAATCATTCTTCCTTAATTTCGTAATTTCTCTTTTCAGATTTATTGTGAGAATAAATGTTGCGAGATTGATCCAATGAAGTTAAAACAAGGCGATAGTTTGGAATCGAATAAGGTTAACATTTAAAATTTCAAATAGGCAATGTAAGATTAAAATACAGAAACTATCAATTGTTATGGAGAGCAAATATTTTTGCTGATAGCTCACATTTGTTCATTTCATGACCATAAAATTTAGATAATTAGAAATTTTAAATGTTTTGCTTTCTTGCTAATAAAATTTGGTTGAGCAACACAGATCGTTGCACTTTGAAAATTTCAACTTATTAATTTTTCAGGTTTTGATTTAAAGTTCAGTTTTTATTATATTGCGGTTTTTATTAATTTTTCAGTTAAATCTGATAGTATATGGTGAGATAGCATTTTCACGAGTAGTCGATTCAAGTCATCGTTGTCCGTTGGTGTTGCGTGAAATGTTTTCCGATTTACGGGAACTTGCAAGACAGCATTTTCCTGGTCGAGAAGATATTCAGCGATTGGTGCTTAGTTCCTTCATTATCATGCGTTTCTTTGCGGCTGCTCTTATGAATCCGAAATCATTTGGGCTCAAACGTGATCAACCGGTTGGTTTTTTCCAGACAATTTGTTTTTCACTTTTTTTTTCAGATATTTGCCACAATTTTCATAAATTGGAAAAGACGCATTTAGAGTATTGTTTTTTTAATGTTTTTTATGGATTTTTAACGAGAATTTATTTTTTTATTTCACACTATTGAAATTGAAATGTTTTGGTTCGAATTTCCAAAAAACTCAAAACTTCGGCTTTATTTTATTTTCTAATCTTTTGCTTCAGGAAGGTGTTGTTTGTCGTACATTGGTGCTCCTGTCAAAAATACTTCAACGGCTCTCGAACTGCGTTGTTTCTGCGAATTCACTTACTGAAAAAGAGCCGTGGCTGTCATCAGTTCTTGAGAGGTTCATTTTTTTAGGGAAAGCGATTTACATTTAGTCCTTTTGTTTTATTCCTTGTGCTAGAGTGACTGTTGTATTCAAGATTAAGTAGAATTTGCAGATTCACAGATGAACAACATCGACTCGCAATGTTGAAGTTTCTTAACGCAATATCAATGACGGAGAATGCCACAGATGTGAATTGTGAAAATCTCTCAGTTGTTCGCGATGGGTGAAATTTTTCGACATTCTCTTAAATGGATTTTTGATTTATGCTCTTGCGAAAATGCTTTATTAAAGTGCTATCAGATGACAAGTTAATCAAATTTTCTATTCTTCCCGAGTATTACTAACATGTCAGAATATTTCATTCTTTCAGCAAGTGATGAAAATATAATATTAAGAGGCCATTAGTTTCACGTTAAAGACGATCCATTTAACAATAATCGTAATCTTTTAAGAGGGAAATTTAAATGTCAAGTAATTTATAGATTTTTCATCGAAAGAAAAATTCGAGAAAAGCGTCGAATACTGAGAAATTTAGTGAATCAAAAGCGACGATACGTTGTGCTAACAGAAAATGAGATTTGCTGGCAGAAAACAAAAGGTTTGCTTGTGTTTAATTTTTTGCAACTTAAAATTGCGTCTTAGCATTTTATCTGCTTGAATCCCTGCTATATTCCGCATTTGCTGGAAATATTTTTATAAATGAAAAATCAGCCACTTTTAAATATTTCACATCTTTTTTTGCCTTTTGAATCATTTTTTAAGATATTCCTAACTCCACTCAGACCCATTATTTATCAGAAAAACTACATTTTCTTTTCCTCACACATTAAGTTAATTATTTCAGCAGATGCGGAACCGAAAGGACGAATGAGGCTCCAAGAAGTGAACCAGATAGAACCAGTGGTAGATGCGAAAAATGTTTTCAGGATAGCATCACCGGACTGTGAAATTCAATTTCAGGCACCGAGCACCGTTGAAATGAATGAATGGTTAGGTATTTTGTTTTTCTTAAATTGGATGAATGAATTTACCTTCAATAGAACGAAATTTAAATTGTATAGAATTTTAAGGATTTGAAATTTTAGGATAGTGCAAATTCAGAAACAACGGAAGCGGCAACTTATGATTGCTTTGCGTACGAGCGAATCAAACGATGCATTTGAAATAGATACTGAACGAGAGCTTGAGGCAATTCATGCGATACTTTATGAAAATGCGGAAACACTAAAGCAGTGGAAGAATACACTGGAAGGAACGGAGATTCCGGTTGGACATCCATGCATACCGAGTGCATTACAGGATCAGGTTCATTTTTAAAGTAATGGAGATTTCTCATCATTGAGACGGTTTTATTTTGCTTATCATCCATTATTTTCAGCTGAAAAATAGTGAAAATCCAGAACAAGCGAAGCAGCTGTTTTACAGTACTCTTCAAGAAATTTTGCATAGTACTTTACTAATCGAAAAGTCACATGATGAAATTGTTAATCGTTTCATCAAACAAGTATACTTTCTATATAATTGCATTTTTTTTTATGTTAATTTTCTCCGTTAGGAAAAATAACAACCTATTAAAATAACAACCAAAAGTTTATTCATACTACTAAAAAATGATAAAAATTATTTATGGATGAACTTAGAAGTTCAACATAAATTGAATAAGATTGACGTATTCTAAGATTACGTGAAACTTATACACCTTTAGATTCGTTACGGTAAAGGGACACGGGAACTTCCTATCGGTGACGATAATTATTTGCTACTGAAATCACGATTCCGTAAAAGCACTGATAAAATCTGATATGAGCTGAAAATAAGAATGGAAAGAAAAGAGAGGAGATGGGCTGCTGAGAACGATCGACACAGTAAGGCAATTTTGTAAGAACTATTCTAAAACTCAGGAAACAAACCAAAATTTGCGAAAATGCCTTATTGTCTCTATTATATTTTTTACATATTATTTTCCTCCAAACTTTTATAATTTATTTCTTTTTTTTCTAAAGGGTCTTTATTCTTTCAAGGTGCTTGAGTATTGTTACCATTATTTCTCTTAATTTCTCGCTCAAAATTGTTCCCTGACTTTTAGGTCTCAACTTCCTGTTACCAGTTAAGTCATTTCAGTTCTCTTATAACTGATTACAACTCTTTTGCTCTTCAACAACTTCTGTGTTGTTAAGAAATAGAAAATGGAATCAGTTAATAGAATTTGAAATATTTGCCAGAAGATAAAATCAAGGAATGATAAACTAAATGAATAGTAATAGGAATGAAGTAGATCTATAATTGTCAGATCCATTTAAAGTTTCTCATGTGTTATTTACCTCGACTACTCCTTTTATTATTTCTCCATTGTGTATATATTTCTTTCCAACTTCATCAAAAAGTTGGCTGCCTCAGCTGAAAGTTGGCTTTTTGTTTGTTTTTGCCAATATTTATTAGATGCTCTATAATTTATGTTGTCTAAAAATTTCGGCGCACTTATGTTATCATAATTACATTTTGTCCTCTAATCCGTTCTAGTTTTTGTTAGAAGTAACTGATAGTTATTTTTGTTTAAGATGTTAGATGAAAGAGAAGAAAATCTGTATATGTATATGAATATTGATTGATAATATGACAGTATATTAAATAAGCATCCTTAGGTAAATTACTATTGTTGCCGTTACTCGAGTATTTTGATTTGTTTCCTCTATTATGTTTATATCTCTATTTGAGCAAACACTACATAAACTCCTGTCATGTTACTTTGTTTATAACAGAATTACATTTAATAGTTTTGGATATATAACTGGAAAGGAACTTCCGTAGAGTTATGGCTCTTCTAGAAATGAAAGAGTCAATTGACTGGCAAAGAGAGAATCACTTGGGGAACTTCTTTCCTCATCAAAGATTGCATAATGTGCTTCGGTGAAGAATGAGAGGTCTGATTTGATCATCCCTACAATTTATGTTTTCTTCTTTCTATACACTAAACAAAGAGACAGTTGGTTATTTACTAAATGAAGTTGAAAAGAGACACAGAATAGAATCCGGAAAATTCTTCACATGTTTTCACCTTCTTACATGAGAAGAACAAAGAGGAGAAATTGTCCCGTCGGAAGTAAAATGGGTAAGAGGACGGGAAAGTTTAAATGTGTGCTCTGCTCAGAATTTGTTTATTTACTTTATTTCCGAACTTTAACAAAGGCATATAATTGATAGGATTCCTTTCCTCACAAATGTATCTTATTCCGGATCCTTGCTCAGCAGTTTCTCTTCTATACCAAACTCTTAACATGTTTTAATTAACGATGCTAATCTCAATTGAACTCATGACACAGTTCAGGACCAAAATAATGAAACAAGCTTTTTGTTTCAGGTTATTTCCCCCCACGACAAAAGACAATTTATGAAGCAGAATGTTCTGGTGTGAGTTCTGCGAAAGATAAGAAAGTTGAAATATTTATGCCAATTAATTTATTCATTTAAAGCGGAGAAGTAAATGAAAAAGTGCATGCTAACAAACACATACACACACACACAGACATACCGATGCATAGACATACGGGGATATAGAAGGAAGAAAGCTCGATACAAAATATCGCATCAAAATCTCAGAAAATGTTGCAAAAGACACAATTAAAGGGCGCTTCTGTTTTCATGAGTAACCGTTAACTATGAATCGTTCCGCCTTTCTCATTTGCGCCTTTCTTGAGTTCCTCCTGCTCTCGAACAACATCTAAACTTGAAAATATCGTTTTCGTTTGGAATTCAGAAGATTGTAATGCGCTCTATTGCAATTACACTTTTTTCACTTGTGCTGAGGTCAAGTTCTAACGATCCGAAAATTTCTTAACTCTCACTTTCCATTCGTGTTATAATGAGGATATGATATCAGCAGTCGAAATCGAGACGAAAAACTCAACCATTCACAATTCTTTTACTTTTGTGTTTTTCTATTATTTGCTAGAGCATTGTTATTTGTGTTTACAAATAAAAAGTCACGGCAGCCTCTCAAGAAATATGCTGACCATTAGCAGATGGAAGTGTTATTTTTGCAACCGGCTCAACATGTTTCAACTTTTCTGTATCAAAGTTCACGATCAGCGCTGGTACTTTTTCACGAGCTATGTCTAAAACAGAACATAAATCTCTTAGAACATAAAACGCTTACTTGAATCGACTAAGGAACTAAGGAAGTTAATATTACTCCAAACTTAAAATCCAATATTGAAGTTCCAATAAAAGATTTCTTTACTTTCAAAATTCTCTACCAGAACAGGTCTCAGTTGGCGATCAGTTAATAAAACTTCATTTCAAGTCCTAACAATATTACTCAGAATCATGAAAGTATAAGTTACCAACAGATGTCGGTAATACATTTTTCTCAACAAGTTCAGCGTGACGAAGTTTATTGGTATCATGTGTCTTTATTTCTCCTTTCAAATTTTCATCCACTTTTTCTCGATACATATCTAAAATTCGATCGATAAGTCACATCAAAACTCTTGTACAGACGTAAAGTGAAATATGTGTAGGCGCGAAAAACCTCCTGCATGCCGAACAAACTTTTACAAGAAATAAAATACCAAAAAAAGATCATTATCTCACTTATCACCATGTGATGCTACTAAATTCATACAATATGATTTCTCCTAGCAACATATTTCTTTTTTTTTTGAGTATATAAATTTGCAATCTGATAACAAAAAATTACCCTTTGGTTATGGAAGAGCGTTTTGCTGAGGAATAAAAACGTAATTAAGACCATTATTTCTCTAATACTAAAAAAACTCCTTTATGATGAGTGTAACTACGTCTCAAGTTTTCCTCATAACTTGGTAACAACAAATTTCCTTCAACCAAATACAGCAAGTATATTCGTACAAAAGATTAGCTTCAAGATAGCAATTCGTCACGCTAATTTTATAAAGGGAATGTATACTTTCTTAAGAATGATAGTAGCCTGCCGGCTATGGACCTATGGACTGCTGGGTGGAAGCATTACGATATATTAGGCTAATAGGAAACAAAATAAGCTTTCTTATACTTTTAATTGTACTTTTCGTACCTTAAACGTCAGCTCTGAGTGAAGAAATGGAATGAATTCACAGCCTTATCAATTATTAAGAATTCTTTTTAATGTTTTGCAAATTGAAGTGGATATGTGGTAAAGGTATTGATAATGGCAGAATTCTTCCATTGCACTGGCATCAGTCAATATTACTCAAGTTTTAACGCCAAATCATTGAAAAATTACCGAGAACTGTGGGTAAAACACTTTTTTCGCTGATTTCTACATGCTTCAGTTGTTGTCCTTTGGTAACCTCTTTAGCTATATCAACAGGTAACTTCGGAGCTCTTTCTTTGTTGACGTCCAATCTTTCAGCATTGATTTCTTCCATTTTAAGATGTACTGGAAGCATACAGATATGATGAATACGACATGTCTATGCACAACGTCGAAACGTTATTCCGCAACTTTGAGTTAAGAGCTCACAGTTCACTTTGTTAGTAAGTTAGTCGAGGAAGTGATGTTACTGAAATTAAGCAAAAGTAACAATTGTAACAGTGATTGTATTAATAGAAACTGAACAAAATTTGAGGTAATACGGTGTGTTCATTTAATAGTAAAAAAGATTGAAAAGTTCTGGCGATAATGAAGAGCACAATATATGGCAAGAAATGAAGACTGCGAATGATTCCCACTAGCCAAGTTGCGACATCGCATTTAGCTCTTCACTGAGCAACAGTTCTCCAGTTTCATACTACCACAAAAACCACTAACCATTAAAAAATAACTGATATACTTACTTCTTTGGTATAACAATAATATAATAGTAATTAATAATAAATAATAGCAATTAATAGTAATAATTAATAATAATAATAAATTAAATAAATAAATAAAATAGCAATAACAAAAAATTAATAATAGATGATACGTACTGGCAGAATGAAAGAAATTTTTGGAAGTGGAAAGAAAGGATGGCAAACTAGTGAATTTGCATTATTTGTGTTCTGCCAAAGTGGCAATGAGATGTAAGTCATAAATGAACCATATTATACTCATCGCGTTGTTTATATAGGCTATCAATTAACTGTTTAGACCAATATAAGCAATTAACTGTTTAGACAATATAAGCTGTTCGGCCAATACCTAACCGTCTACCCTGAAATACTCAAAATTTGGATATATGTCGACATTTTCTATACTTCATTTACTTCTAATCCTAATCTTTATAGTTTTACTGCAAATATTTAGGAAAATGAGTTATCAATTTTCTTTTTTTGCTGGCTTTAAAAAGACATTTGAGAACGTGTAAGTGTCCATCAGTCTGTGCAAAGGAACTGACGAACACATTTAATAACTAATCTCAAGACTGTTAGGCAAAAAACTGAACAAGATGGGATGTGCAAGAGCAGTGCAGAGCTATTGTCATTCAACCTTATATTGGAGGAAGCAAGGAGGAAACCGTCTTCCAACAATTCAACTGGCAGAAAAAAGAAGAACAGTGACACTATGTGTCATCATGTTCTCCTTGACAAGGACATGGGGACGAATATTGTCATTAGAGTATGTCATGTGGCCCGTTCTCTTCATCGAATCGATGTTATCCTTCGCCTGCAACATGAGCACTTTTCCCAAAAGTTATGGTTCAACTTTCATATCATTTGAACTATAACCTCATCCTTGCACAACATATCTCGGTTATTCTTGTTCACTGGTACATCTCGTTAGTTTTTACGGTTATATTTTTAAATTCCTCAATTTTATTATCATTTATCGGGCTTATCAACGGAATGGTCTTTCGTTATTCAGTTATGGGCTCATGAGAATATCAATTTTTTGAACAAATTTCGAATCCGGAAACTATTAAACTTAAAAAATAACAAAAAAGCGTTTGCTTTTTTCAAAGGACGACTTGAAAATTTAATAGTAGCAGAAGAAAAGATAAAAACTTAAAGCAACTACAAAATTCTAGAAGAAGAGCAAGTTGTACAATATTGCTGCGAAATGATGGGTATATAGCAGCGAATTCTATTTCGAGCAGCTATCACTCGATAACCCCATTTCTATTGCCGATGTCTGCCATTTTCATACAAGATGATCCGAGATGTGGAACACCAGATGTGGATTTGCAAATTCATTCCAGAATTTATGAGAAAATAGTATTGAAATTTAGGTTATTCGGTTTAGAGATCCGCAATGTCGTCAACATTCTTGGCACATCTTTTCTGACTTTAATAATTGCCATTTTTAGTTCACAAGTTCATAAGCTTTTTCAGTGCTTATGGCCTTCCTGAATTTCAGATCCGTCAATGTGAGTCACAAGTCAAAATACCGAATGGAGTAGGACTGCGCGTAAAATAAAGTTCATGTATGGATAGGAACTTCTGGTTACCAAAAAGAAATTCTATTGCAACAGTTAATTAATGAGTATTACAAAAGTATTAATAAAAAATGGCCTTCATTTAAAAGACTAACAAAATCGAAATTATTGCTCCATATTGATAATACTGAAGGTGATGAATTACAATCAGACAATTATTATTATTGACATTATTGATTATTGCTTAATTATATTTATGTTAATTATTGTTATTAACAAAGATGATGTCTTACTCCTTAACATTAACCAAACTTACCTTGCTTTTTATTAATTCAAATTCTTAGACATATATGCAATATCCTATGACTTAAACTAATATATATTATGACTTCCTGTTTGACGGTATTTTTTTCCGTTAAAAGCTAAATTCGTTTTTCTTTTAAGGCTTAATCCGCTTAATCCAGCACTCTAGCTGAGAAAGAAGATATTTTAGCCTTAAATTCTGAAATTATTCTTTCCGTTATATTTTGGTGTCGTCAGAAAATTTGCATTTATCACATTCCAAAATGTAAAATTGTTGCGCTCAATTTGGTGATTTAGTATGTACCTGCTCACCTGTTCAAATATATCTATAAATCTTAAAACCAGAAACATTTCATAAAAAATTTTTTAGTTAGCAAAAGATGACGAACAAGATACATCGCAGTATTGTTTTTACAGTATTGTTGTCAAGAAAAGTGTCAAATTAGATTTCTAGAGTTGTGTACCGTTCCTGTTTTTTAAACAAAGCTTTCTATATTTTTTAAAAATTTCATTGTATCTTCCCGCTGAAAATTTTCTTGATAAATTAAGCTGATTTCGAGATATGAGCTATCAAATCAAAAGTGTTCTTTGTTCAGAAGTGGGAAAATGTTTTCGTAATTGAACAAATTTTTCGTTACCGCAAAAATCGCTTAGGGAATTCATTTATTAAGCCCCAAAGAATTTTTATTTGCAGCATATTCATGGGTTAGCTTCGCAAACGAATTGTTGTTGCAAAAGCCTTGGTGAGTGAAAAGACCAATGTGGAATTAGACAGGTACTGTTGCAAAGGGCATGAGGAAAGGTCACATCGATTAGTGCTAGAGAACTGAGTGGATTAGTTTTTAATACTTTTCTTTTTCGTCGACAAAAGTATCGAATTAGATTTCTAAAATCCATTAAACAGGTCCTACATGCGTTCTCAAAAAGATAGCAGCGGTATGGATGGTGTATCTCTCGATTTGAAGTAGAGTGGACCACTGACAACAAATCGATGTGTCCAGAAAAGAGAATGTTGCAGAAAGTCTTTCTACTTTTTTAAGGACACATCTGTTGCCGTTCACCACAGAACTAAATTTCATAAAGATGGTAGTCTTACATTCTGAAGACTCGACCTATCCAACATGGCCTCTATCTTGATAATTTCCGCTTTTTCGAGCATGGTAATATTGTCACGTGGTTGTGTAATGGTGGCGACAGATTCAGATCCGCTCAGGAGAGTAGACAGTATGACGGCTCTGCAGACACTGATCTTGATTTTTTTCAGGTGTTGTTGCTGAGTTTTAATTGCACGATTGGACATGTTTAGACCATCGATTGATGATGAAGGGTTTATCTGTGGAAGAGCTGAGGAGAGAGCTGTGACATATTGATCCATGTACTTCTTTCAAAGGTTGTAGAAACCTCTATGGTCGTCGGAATGTGCGCATGACTGAATCTTTTGTGCCATATTAATCCACCACTTATTTTGATATCCCGAAGTTTTTATTGTTGAAGCTTACTAAATGCAAAGTGAAAAATTGTTTTTCTTGCAATGATTCATTGAACCGATCTTTGGAAACTTACAGCATTCTGCGAGGGACTGCTGGATGTTATTTTTGATGAATTGCAGAGTGTTGCAAGACAGGAACCTATGAGGTAGTTTGGTTTGGAGTTAGCTTTAAAGTTGTCTCTTAGTGAGTAAGGTAATTTCACCGTATTAATTTCAAGATTATTATCTGAGCTCCTTTCCTGGGATGCCTCTCTTTTAGATTTGCCTAAAAGTGGAGGTTGAGCCTGCATTGGCACAAGGTGGTGGTTTGTTTAACATCCTGCACTAGGCATCACATGTGTATAACGAAAATCGCGAATGCATCTTTGGCGCACTAAGATGTATCTGATGGGATGTCAGTGTTTGGATTGAGGATACATCTAGAAGGCTGTCTGTGTCGAAAAAACCGAATTATAATATGTCAAAATAAATTTTTATTAAATTATAAGATTAAAGATTGTTTTAATTGAATATTCTTTAAACAAATATAAAACTGTTTCAAAATTGTATGTCATACAGGCAATCATTTTGCAAGCTTGTCTGCACACTATGGAGTGTTAGAGTTGTTAGTATGTGTGCGTGTATGTGTGTGTGTGTGTGTGTGTGCATTATTTAACACGTTGAAAGTTTTTTAGAAACTTTTCTAATCTAAGTATTCCTACAAGCAACTAAGATATGTTAAACCCATGTAAAAAATAAAGATCATTCGATAGACAGCTCTTCACTGTAATCATTTGCTTGCTGTAAGCCAATGCCCACCAAATGCCCTTTGTCTGGGTCAGTCTTTGAGGACCGGCAGCTTCAATTCGTTGGTCTTGCATACTACTCATTCGTTCCCTTTCATTTATATCCTTTACTTGTTTTACGTATTCATTTATTTCTTCTGCTTCATCCTATACTCGTAGTTAGCCTATACAAAATTATCTGTATACTGTCAATATACACAATTACTTTGTGTATATTGACAGTAACGTAGTTTTTAGCGCATAAAATTACAGTCCATTATAGAAGACATTTGTCTGTTATAGAAGACAAATTCCGAATCACAACCAAAAAACTACCCTAACAAATCCTCACAACTTCTCAACAAAATTTTTTTTGGTGCCCAAGGTGTACTAAAATGTCTGGTAGACAGTTGAACTTGCCAAGAAGAAGGTCGAGAAATTTATCAGTGAAGTTACGGAACTGAACTTTCGCCACCGGAACCCTTTCTATCAAAACAAGAGCTGAATATGACGTTAAAAGAAGAATCATCAAGGAAAAAGTATTGTGTCTTGGACTTCACACAAGCACATTCTAAATAGCCAACTGGGATTGGCTGGAATATATCCAAAGAATCGTGGTCCAAAAACTAAGAAAAGAAGAAAAAGAGAAATATGCAGAAATGGCTGACGACAGTGAAGGTATTTCAAGCTCAGTAAGTGATGTTAACTATGGACTGATTCTACAACGACTAAGTCAGCAATATACCAATAAGAGATGTCCCCATATCACGCCACGGTCAATTCGCAACAGCTATCAGATCAAAATAGTGGTAGCTGTGGAAGTATTGGTGACCAAAATCTTGAAAATTTAACCAGTCTTAATTTTTAGCTTTGATTTTATTTAGTACTATCCCTTGATATTGCTGTACTACTTTTGAGTAAACAATAAAGTCGTGATAATAATGACAAAACAGAGCAGCAACTTGGGAATAAGGATTCTATATCCTGCCGATAACTATGAAACACTTGAACCGTATTCATCTTCAAAATATCCCAGACATCCAGAAAATTGAATTACTTGATGTCTAGACTCGAAAAATAGCTAGTAGAGTTATGATATTGCTCTGGAGAACTATGATGTCATAAGGGATTTAAAGGAAAAATATGATAGATCCTTTATTATAAAAAAATCACTCTACAATGAATTAAACTCAATCAAAAGAATCGTTGAAGCAATGGAAAAAATTGTACTACAAGTGGACTTACGGCATTTCAGTATAAAAGTTGTAATTGAAAGCTTTAATTTAATTGAAAATTATCAGCGCGTATATTAAGGAAAGAACAAGGGATTTGGACAGCTGATAAGCTAAAAGAATTCCTGACAGAAATATTGCATCGAAAAGAAGTCACTAGATCCAGACTCTTGGTGGAGGAAAATTACTCATTACTGACAGGACGGAAGACAAAACGGATTTCATATGATACTAAGAAGAAAGAAACATCAGCCTTAATCACGCTGAAGCAGTTTAAACAAAACGGTCCTCAGCTGTCTACTGAATCAAAGAAATGGCTCAAGCAAAATTCTATGAGTGAAAAAACTAGAAGTGTTATCATTCTAAATTTCTATTTTTGCAAAAAATTTCTTCAACATAAATTGACCATACTCTTAATTTCGTTTAGCAAATGGAGAAAGAAGCCAAGTGCAGATTGCTCAGCAAATGAGATTTGTGTATTCCAAGATGTAACATATTCATTTCTTGTGCCTTAGCCTTGAGGCACAAACTACCGAAGTTGCACAACTGGCAGTGCAAACGATCTTACAGATAGATACTCCGCCTGCATGCGCCTTAAAGTAATTTGTTTTATAGTATAACACAGTAACGAATATCCTTCAACTCTAAAGACTAAGTAGCATATCTAATGCATCTTCAATCCTACGCATCTTTTGAAACAATGCCTCATTAAGGCACAACAAAAACAAAAACAAAGCATTCGTACGCTACTATAAAGATATCTACTAAAGATTCTTTCACACATTTATAAGCCACTCATCGCTGGGAGCATTCACAAATCGACTCGCAAAACTAAGTGAATTGCTTAGTCACGTGCGCACTTAAACTCCACCCGGTGCCTTAGTCTTGAGGCACAGGACTACCCGAAGTGCGCAAAGCACCAATGCGTGAGTGATCCAGTCGCGGTACGTAGTGAGACCGCTATATTCACTTAGCGCACACCCAATTGTAGCTTGGAAGTCGGTTGCTTTTCCCCACGTTTTGTTCAGAGCTGAATTAATTTGTGGTTAGGAGTTATGTCCCGCGTTCCGTCAGGATTATGATTGATGAGGTGCAGAGCGGTTCTGCGTTAGCTATGATCAGAGCGATGGTACATCAGAGGTGAGGATGTCAGAGCCTTGTTTCGTGATAAAAACAAATTCATACCATTCCCTGATCGGCTGATAGAAACATCTGATACAGGATACGATTATTGATTCATATACGGATAAGAGAAGTCTGAGCAAGCTTTAATACTAACGTATCATTATTAGACTATTTGTTTTAATTGGAATATTTAATTATTAATTCTTTATCACAACAACAGTCTTTTTTCCACTTTTCTGTTATACAAGCATCAATAAACGTAAGTCAGTTTAGAAACTGGAATTTGAGAGCATTTACCTTCTTTCTCTTCCTTCTCTGTTATTCGGTTTGAGGTGAGATAGAGCAAAATATGTCGAGCGATAGACGTTAAAGCAGTGACTGTGCATTGTATATCAACAGCACATCCTTGCTGTGAAGTTGTTTATGAAGATGCAATTAGTATGGATAAACTGAGGAAGAAAGAAAACTGGTAAACACTGTAGATAGGACTTAGTGACGATGGCTTGACTTACAGTGGACAAAGCCTTAGATATTTAAATAACAATGTGAACTTGCACTTTCATGAAAATTTGAGAATCAAAGCTTAAAATTTTGAAAGGACTTTACGATTCTTCTGTTGTTCGGATTCGTTTTACAAAGAACGATACACGGTAAGTAACGATGCTTGAGGGCGCAAAACATAGAATCGAAATTGTTGAAAAGTTTTTATTGCAAAAAAGATAAGCTTCGAAGTTTCTAAACCATAATTGATTGAAAGGATAAGGTCCTCTTCATGAACTTTGGTTTTCGAAAAGCTTTTGTCAACACCTGGTTTAATTTCTTTGTAGTAAATTATAAGAATGCAATATGGCGAGACCTACGAATCGTTCTTCCAGCATTTGATTAGAAAGTAGTACAAGGACTTTTAAATGTTTAACATGAATCTTGTCAGAAATCTGACAATAAATGCTTCTCAGCAAACAGTCTACAGTGTCTTCCAATTTTTATTGAAACAAAAAAATTATTTAATATAAAGCAATAGGACTGGAACAATTCGAAAAAAAAAATGTCTCGATTTTCCTTTATTTAATGCGAAAGTCAGATATCAAATAGTAATGTGAAATAAAGAATCTACAAATAACATTTATCCTGCAAACTATGTCATTCATTTATTTATTTTATGAACCTATAATGTGTTAGGCAAATTTCCACGTATTTGAACAGCCTTGTTCATATTTCCCCTGCTATCTTTTGGCTCAAAATCAAGGATACCAGCAGGTGGTCCCCAGTTATGCGCCCTTTCATCCTTTGTTATTGTTGCCGTATTGCGAAGTAGTGTGTTTGTATCCGAACGAGCTGTCACCTATAGCTAATATTCCTTATGTTATAATAAAGCAAAAAAGGATGGAATTTTCGAATTATTTTTTTTAAGTCATAAATAAATCAAGCAGGTGACATTAAGTGTATTAAGATTTTGTATATTTTACTGAAAGTTTCATTATTTTATTTTTATACAAAAAACCATTGCATATTTTTATCGGCCTAGTTTGCATCATGCTTACAGGACTGCTCGAACTATCTTTCGTCGTTTCTTGTTGATCTGAGTAAAGTGCACGCTTGTCTTCTTCATACCTCTTTCTCCATTCCATAAGCATTTCTTGACTCATAAGCTTCTGTAACACAATTCTTTCAATGATTCTATAATTTCAACAAATTCAGTAATCATTTCTTCTTTAACAAATTATATACCTTATACGTAACAGATAAATATTTGAATATTTTATTTTCAGCTTTTTTTTTTTCAGCACATTTAAGATAATCTACTCTTTGTAGTGGTATTTTCGACTTCAATGTTTCAGTTACAGCTCTGAAAATTTTAAGATTATTTTGAAAAAATTGAGGATTTATGAGAGATAGAATTACTTCTTGGAAGATGCAAAAAACCTGTGATATTCCTTGACTGAAGGGTATTTACAAATTCTTAATCTAAATGCTAATTTAAGCTTTTGTATCATGAAGTAGATAAAACTTTAATTTATGGGCCCGAATTGAGATGTAAAAAACCATCTTCAACACTAACTTCACTGGTTTTAGATCCTCAAACTCTTTCTCTTTGACAGTAAATACAGATAATTTTTTGGCAGCATTGAATATTGGGCTTCCCTTTTGTGTTCCCATCTTTTCTCGATTAGCTGTAATACATATGGAGAAATAATTCTGGGTGTTTTCCGGAATCCCAATTTTGTCTGTGACTTGAACAACAGAATTGTAATAGAATTAAATTTTTTAATGCATTGTTCATCCAACAAACTTCAGTTCTTTCACATTCCAAAATGCAGAAAATCAAAGCTTTTCAGCAATAATCTTTTCTTGGATTGATGAGAATTTTCTCTCTTTCAAATTTTTTGCTATCCACAACCATTTGGTTTTAAGGTTGACATTTACAAAAATTAAGATTTTTTGAGAATTTTTTGTAATATTCTGCTTTTGAAGTTGAATGAGAGGGATTGAGACAATAAATTGCGCTCCAAAAGAGTAGTCAGTCATAAATAGGACTGAATAAAATCTTAGCGTGAGTCAGTGTGTGCAGATGGCGCAATGATAAGCAATAAAATGATGTTAAAAGTGCCATGGCAATGTTATCATATCCAAAAGTAATTGTTTTATTTCTGTCATCTGTTGATAGAGCTTTCTCAACCTTTCTCTGATGTTGATGTGACGGGCAATTCACCATCCTTTTTAGCAGTAGTCGCAAGATTGGTGCTTCTGCGATCAAATTTCCGCCTCACATTAATTTGCACCAGTGGAGCCTGGTACTGAACAGTGGATGTAGAATTGCTGGGTGTAGGTGCACTCTCAGTGAAATCGATACACAGCGTCATATGGGCTGGAATCGTGCATGATGCCGAGAAATAGTTCCGTATTGCGGTCTGCACCACGTGACGTACCATCTACAAGGAAAAGAGTTTCTCTTGGGAAGAGTAATTAATTCAGTAATGATTGAATGGCATTCAGTAACATCACTACTCAATAAAATCTTAGAAATCTGCAAATTTCAAAATATTTCTAACAGAATTTATTAATAGAAAAAAATCAACCAACTGCGTGATCTGAGCAGGCATATTCGGTATCAAATTCTGAGAGTAATATACTGCTTCTTGGTCCACTGTTACACTTCTTGCTTCCTGTTATTGACGACATCAACCGCCTTTTAGATATACAACAGACATCAAATGACAATTAGCCGATTTCAATTAGTTTTGTGCTTACGAAATATTCAAAATTTCCGACCTCTTGGCTTTTCGTAAAATATTTAATTTAATTTTAATCTTGTACTTCTCGTCATCTCAGTAAAGTTAAACAATTTTTACAGTCTGTACTGCAGATTGTTGGAATTTTTCCATTATTGTGATACGTAAGACAAAATAAGTTCATCCAATCATTTATGAGGTATTTTCTTTAAAATAAAGTTAAAATTTTTGTTTTCCACTTAGTTCAAGTGAAACTAACAGAACATAAATTTAGATAATGACTTGTAAATTTCTTATTTGAATTTGAATAATTGTCAAATGTTTCTGAATGTTTGATTTAAAGAAAAAAAATAAGCAGTCATTGTTGTGAAGAATCGAATTTCAACAAAACTTTGTTTTAATATAATAAACATACATGACAAATTCTCATTGTGGCATCAATAATTTCGCTGAAGTACCGCAACCATACAGTATGTTGTCCAAATCATTTTTCCCACAGTTTATGATTTTCTCTTATTTCATCAAATATCTCATCAATACTGCATTGTCGCTATGGAAACATGATTACCGTGAAGATGTACTTCTGATATTTTGATGATACATATCACTTTCTGAATTTTGCAGAAAACTGAGATGTGAGTATCATAAGCTTTCGATGTGTTGAAATCCCTGACGGTAGCGTAGTCACAGTGATTGACATAATCAAAGATATCAACATGAAAAGTAAGTATGCAGTAACTGTCTTTTATTTAAAAATGAATGATTAAATAAAAAATTTGTAGACAAACATGATTTGTTTTATTATGACTTGATAAGGAATGTTTAAATATTGCTTTTAGAAAATTTAAAAATCTTTAACAATTCTTCAAAAATTTGCGAATCACAAATCATTTTTGTTGCAAAATACCTGCGCTATAATATTTTCTGCCTCGAAATTTGAAAAAGAAGTATGTTGACGAGAGAAGTGAAACGTTGTTCTGATTTCAGTGAACTTCATTACTACATATAAGAAAATCTATTTAAAAAGAGTACTTATCAAATAGTTGTTTTTTTTTTTTCATAAAAGAAAGAATTAATATCATAGAATTAATTAAAATGCAAAACACTTTGCACTTTTTTTCATCATTTCCCACTTATTTTGCGTAATTTCTATGATAACTTTAAAATATAATAAAGAAAAATTTTGAAATGTGGTTATCAAAAATAAAGGGAAGAAAGAATGGTATGGCGTTAAGAGAAACCAAAAGAATACATTTGTATCCTCAAAATTCTTCTAAATGAATATGTGTAAGCTACTGAGCTGTTTAATGTAAACAAAAATACTATCACTTAGTAGGAAAAATATAGAAAATATGAGACCTTTGCGCTATCGATTATTACTTCATGCAGAGTTGTGTGACTTTCATTGTAAGTTTTATTAAATCAAAATGTGTTTTAAAATTCGTTAAGGAAGTTTTTCGTTTTTTCCACCGGAAATGGCAGAAGAGTGCTAACAGGAAATTGAAATTATCAAAGTTTTAATTATATTAAGCAAAGCAAATGAAACGATGGACAAAGGGATGATTTCAATTGAGTTAGAGCAAATGAAAAGATACTGAAACTACAAACTAACTATGTAAATTACAAAGTTCGCCTTTCCGATTTGTTATCGATTCATATTTTTTCTGCATTAATTCAAATTTTAATTGCAGTAAAATTTAATTTTTAAGAAAAAATTCCTTTGTTTCTTTTTGTTTCAATTTCATTTATTCAGTTCAAACTTAATTGCATATTTATCCATGTCTTAAAACAAGCAAGCTCCAAATTTCTAAAAATTTCAAATCTAACTCCTCATTTCTGCATCCATTAACTCAGTCAGTTACTTATGTTTCCCGCAATAGAGTCAATTCATTCAATATTTCTGAAGAAGAGATAATTTGAAATGGTTCTAATCTCCCAAACAGTATTTCGTTTATTACTGTGTTAATAGATTTAAAAAAATGCTATGTTTGGTAATTTTTAGCAAAAGTATGTAAAGAAGTTTATGTAAATTAAGATGTTCTTTGGAAAAATATTGATATAAATATAAATGTTTCTTAAACCTTTAAACATTTCGAGATAAAGAAGACACAATTTTACTGAGTTAAAACAAAAATATTCGCAAAATATTTCCTTGACCAGTTTAAACAACAATACACGACGAAAAAATAGCAACAACGTTTTGATAAGTTTTTAAAAGGGTGTAAAAAAGCTAGCCAATAGATTTCTTTCCGGATTCTAGTTTAATTTTACGGAATAGGTCAGACAAATACTGCTTTGTCTTGATAAAAGCTGAACTTGATATGGCGGAAAAATGATGTTGGGAGAAAGAAATCGGAAGAAAGAAGAAAGAAGAATGAAGATATAACAGGACGAACTTACCAATTTGCCATATATCAGATAATGATTGATGACATGATTTAACCACCAATTTCAACATAAATTATCAAAATTAGAAACTGCTCGCCTTCCAGTTTCCTGTTTTAAAAACGAAACAGAAAAAAATCAGCAAATAATGTATCAACGGAAGGAATTCTATTCATATGATTACCAGTAAGAAGCATAAATTAGAGTAAAAAAGAAAACTGACTGAGTTAATGGATGCAGAAATGAGGAGTTAGATTTGAAATTTTTAGAAATTTGGAACTTGCTTGTTTTACGACACGGATAAATATGCAATTAAGTTTGAACTGAATAAATGAAATTGAAACAAAAAGAAACAAAGGAATTTTTTCTTAAAAATTAAATTTTACTACAATTAAAATTTGAATTAATGCAGAAAAAATATGAATCGATAACAAATCGGAAAGGCGAACTTTGTAATTTACATAGTTAGTTTGTAGTTTCAGTATCTTTTCATTTGCTCTAACTCAATTGAAATCATCCCTTTGTCCATTGTTTCATTTGCTTTGCTTAATATAATTAAAAGTACGATAATCTCAATTTCCTGCTAGCACTTTTCCGCCATTTCCGATGGAAAAAACGAAAAACTTCCTTAACGAATTTTAAAACACATTTTGATTTAATAAAACTTACAATGAAAGTCACACAACTCTGCATGAAGTAATAATCGACAGCGCAAAGGTTTCATATTCAGTATATATTTTATGACTGACAAAAAAACATCATTTAATCCAGTTGCATGAGACGTTCATGTTTTATTTTTTGTAGCAAAGATTGAAGGCTCAATTTATGACATAATTTGTCACTAGTCTGGCTCAAAAATGAGAACATATGTCACTTGGCTGATAACTAATAATAATAATTCATTTAACAAAGCAGTCGAAGCAACACCTTCTATTCATAAAGTATCTCCTTTCAAATCAATTAGAGAGTTTGAATAAGTTTTCTAATTTCCATAGCACTTTAATCATGCTAAAAGTGAGAAATGAGTGAAAGTGCATAGCGCAATTGATCCGACTATAAACTTAGCAACAAGAATCCAAATTATAAATTTTGAGACTTGGAAAGTAAGAACAAATTTTTATTTGCTGAAATTTTGTTAAATCGGAGATTTATGCAGAATTTTGTAGAAAAACTTATTGCTGTTGTAATTTCATCTGTTTGTATCCTCAATCGTTGAGTCCTTGACTGAGTCAAATTTTGTTGGCACCTGAGCTTGTTTTGGCTAGTTATCTTTATTATTAGAGATTTTACAAAGCCCGATGAAAGTTGATCACCACAATCAATCATTATCACTGATAAATTTTTGATCTCTTATTAATGTTAACGAATTTATTTGGACTTATTTCTCACACAATTCTCCCTCAAATTAAAACCCTTTCTATCAATGAAGTTTAACTACAAAAAAAAATTTTAGAGAAGAAACAGAGAGAAGGTAAAGACGGTTGAGAACATACGCAGCACGCCAAAGAAGGAGTGGAGAAATACCGGTTTTCCTCAATTCAAATTTTAATTTCAACTTCAGTCGTATGTTTGAGTGTTGAATGCATTTCTGTTCCAGTAAATTTTGTCAGTGTAGAAATGACTTGATTAACTAGTTTATTATTCTTGAAGCACATTGATAAAATTTTCGACTTCCGTAAATTTATTTTGCTATCTTCTTTCACCCGCAAAATAAGATCTGCCTGCAGGATCAATCAACTGTTGGTCCTGATGAATAATTAGTTTTGCATCTTTACATGATCAGTAAAATATAAAATATATTGCACCTGATTATATAATTGAATTACTTGTGTGGGTGCGACATTTCTGCAGAGAATGTATGCTTGATTCTTATAAAAAATGTATATTTCAAACTCGTAGTAATTGATCTTATCAGAACTTTTTACGTGAGTGTAACTCCTTACGGCTTTTTGAAAATTAATGAGGTGTACACAGCCAGAAGTAGATTGACCTTAATTTGGGGTAAGATATGTTTTGAGTTTTTTTTAAGATATGTAATGAGAATCATTCAGGTATGATAAAAAAAGGAAAGACATATTAAGATTGAAAAGATAACTTTCAAAATGTTTACTGATTTTCAGAATAGAGCACTGAGTGATTAGACAGAAAACAACAGGTGAAAGAGATAAGAACACCAGAGGATATTTATTATTAATTTTTTATTCATAATTTGTTTATTTCGTGTTTATTCTTAAATGAACGCATTAATAGTCACTGGTTAATATTATCAAAGTGGAAAATACTTTACATTCTACGTAACAATCATTTTTTCTCAAAAATAAGTGTAATTTCTTCTTAATATTTTATTAATTGATTCCACAGTTGTTTTCCTTTTTTAGCTTTAGCATAAACAAAAGTCCTTTGGAAATTCAAAAAAAAGGAAGGAAAAAAGTATTGAAAAAAAAAAGAATTATGCATATTTGACGAAATTCTCAAGCTACATTTCCGGTGTAGCAACAAATTATTTGTACTAGATTGAACAAAGAGAAATTCTCTTACCAATTTATCATTTTTTTCACTGTGATAGCAAACTCTTCTATCATCTAGCAATATGAATCTTAATTGTGCAAAACTTCAACAAGTATTATTTTTGAAAACTTGAATTTCAACATTTTTGCAAATATAATATGAAAATGCTGAACTTGTGTAAAAACTATGTTTAGCATTTAGAAATGACCTAACTACATCTTATCATCATCTTTTGATCAGGACTATCAAAAGGAAAACGGTTCTAAACTCAAAAAGAGCATAGCTCGTGCTTTCTAGAACAAAAAAAAATCATCATGTTGCAGATAGATGTTTTTTCATGTCAGCCTGAAATTATTTCGATCAAACTCAGAAAATATAGCTCATATCCCCCTATTTACTAGGATAATGATCGTTGATAAATTGTTTTTCAGTGTTTTTCAAGAAATAACAGTCCAACGTCAACAACAAAACAATTCTTTTCCTGATGATTTTCTGAAACCCTTCCCGTTCTATACGATACAACAATGGAAAAAATCTCCTTCAAATCTAAATCGACACGAAGTGCTTACTTTTTTATATAAAAGTAAGCAATTATTAGTCTTTAGATTTAACTATCAATGCCCATCTCGGAATCCTAAAAGTGGGGTAAGTAAAATGCCTAACTCTTTTTCCCATTCTGTTTAGGAAAGAAGTGACAATGATTAAAATAAGTTCTTTTACAAGTAAACAAGCTTATGCTATTATCAACTATGAAAGACTAAAAACTGTTCCATCGCCTGTCAAATTCGATTAAAATCGTTAGTTACAATCACGGCTGGAGATGATGGCAGTTCACTCATTACTACGGTTCGCAATCTCTGTTGTATACTTCTAGGAATATATGCAGTTTTCAATTCATTATCGCGTACATTTCCGAACTTTTTCTTTTCCAGCTTGCTGAATTACGGTCAACTCTTATACTTTTTTTTTCAATTTGAAGACTTTACCATCAAATTTTTAAAATCATTTGAGAACCGTAGTAAAAAGTGATCAAGATAGACGGTTCGACTTCTGATCTTCTAGGCCTCTTCCAGAACAGTAACTGTGGAGATTTCATCTGTCAGTCAGCTGCTCCTAACACGTTGCCGTGCTTTATAAGCTAATACTCTAACATTGATTATTAAGGATAATCTTAGATTATACAGGTTCTTTAAAATTTCTTGAAGGGTGTCAGCTTTGTCCGGAAGCACAGTTAATTAGTCCCAAATTAACTGCGAATCCCCGAGATGCAAGAATTAATGAATCTTTCACCGATTTCATCACGAAACATGTTTCGTTAACAATTCTGGCGTCGAAATTCATCAGCTTATGTTCTTGATGAGTAAACAGAAACCTTGCTGATTCATTGGTTAGCAGGTCTAGTCGTCTATTGTTAAAGATTTTCCTTTTATTATAATATTGTTTCTACATAATTCAACCAACTGAAAAATGGAATATTAGAAAATTGGGTTCCCCGGTAAATAGTTACATACTCTGCATTAAGAAGCAAATGACGTGAGTTTTTAATAAAACCACTCCTAAATTTAAATAATTTTCTCGTCGCAGTAGTACCTATCAATCTTTTAAATTTGTTTGATACAATATACACCAAAGCCTTCCCTCATTCTTCGTCATACCAGGTCAACTCTTCCAAGTTCGGCGTGTTCACATCAGTGACTATCAATAACACTGAATAGTAATAAGTCGATGAGAAGCAATCGCACGGAAAGATTAGCCTGATCGGAGGCGTTACTAATTCTTCCACCTTCATTCAACATCGACTGTTAGCTATAGCTTCCAATATTTTGATCACAAAACAGAATAACATATTGTCAGCAAACGTGATGGACAGGTCAGCTGGGCGACACGTGGATATAAAGCGACAGTGTCACTCGACAGTGTCTCTGAGATGACCATTCCCTGGATTCTATCAGTACTTCCTCCCTTCAGGTAGTTATTGATGAGTATTCACAAAGAATCTGGACTAGTGCGCGGAAACTACGGTATACTCATCAGACCAGTTGCCATGATGACAAGGCTCTGTCATCCTGTCGCAGTTACCAATACAGCAGCCGCCGTTGAGGTATATTACTTCACTCAACAGAGCCCTTATAAGTAAGCTTCCACTTTCGAAGTCACAGTTTAACGGGAAATAGCTGCTGCAAATGTTGATACAAAGGTGGCAAGTAGGATAGTTCACCTCGGGATTTCCCACAAATTTGCCTAAAGCCGGTATTGTGGGATTGGACCTCACTATGATGCGAGTAGCAATTCCAAGTGCACTGGCATATTGCCAATTGGTGCCGATGTCATGCTCTATTTCTTAATGTTTGATCTTTTACTATATACTCTCTCCCTTCATTCCTTTGTCTGTCTATCAGTCTGCTCTCCACCCACTCAATGCACTCTCATCTGGACTGCGTTCAAGCACTTCTCAGAGCAGAATGAGGAGGATACATGCGTCCATACCAAGCCCCAATACGTTATCTGTCTCTTCCCTCTATGTCTACGTCTCTCTTCAAGTTCGCCGTTCTCTTCTTTTCTATGCCTTTCTGTTGCATGTACTTTCGTCTGTTCCATTCTTCGACTCTCTGCTGTTACTCGCGGCTCGTCCCAGTCTTTTCATAAGACTGCCTGTTGACGTAGGTGCCATTCGGTCAGTCAGAGAGAGAGAGAGAGAGACGCAAAGGAGGCGCAGAAAGAGAGCGGAGCGTCCAGGAGTGTGTGAATTCGGATTGGCGTTGCTGCTGCGTCGTTTGTAATCGCTTTATTTGTCACAGTCATTATTGATGGCGCTGTTGACCATGCTGGGCAGGTGATGTCACCCTAGTGAGCTACACGCTGCTGTGCTAGATGCGTGTTGGATGTCGTGACACCACCAGTAGGGCTTCCACACCCACCATACTGAATTCTTACACAGCTTTCCCGAGCATTTCCCGAATAAAGAGTCATAGAGGTCTCTTTTGTTAGCATCGCAGACTGACATGTCAACTCATGGGCCAGTGCTGCGTTTGTTATGTCATAGTGATATGATAATCAGTGATTCCGTTAACTGTGCTATGCTTTTTTATTAGTTCCATGTATGGCAAAATGTACGTCTGTATGCTCCCAGATTAAAAGGGAAGTGATGAGACACTCTAACAAGCATTTAGATGGCTCTGAAACTTTGAGAGTAATTGCTAGGTTGCGTGGAGAAGCTGTTTATCGTTGAACAGTGTTCAACTCATCGGAATGCCCCCGGGTAGGAGTAAAAGCGGGTACATAGACTTGGTGTCTCCTATTGCTCACCATTTGTGTAGTCGGTAACATTGGTTGTTTGGCACTTCTCAAATTCGAAAAAGCATGCAGGATGGACCATTTCGCTATGGCTCGCTCGTAGATGAATTTACTTCCCCGCACTACACCGTTCTCTTTGGAACAAATTTGCGAAATTTACGAACATTCTGTATTACTATACCGCTGTTTCCACTCGAAAAATAAATTTTCTACAGCTTGTATTACACTTCTAAGAAAACTTATTGATTGACCATTTGCGCAATGAGTTTTAAGAATCAAAGCTGTAGTGGTATGAGTTGGGTTGTTTGTTGGTTATAAGCTTAAGGATCACATAGAAATGAATTCCGAGTTGTCAGAGGTTACATAAGACTGTACAGTATGTCAGTGCTTAATGCAGAGCAGATCCGTGAATTTAATAAAACTCGCTTTTTGCGCCATAATTCCCCTATTATTGCCTTTAAGATAATCGAAATTGCATAACATTCAGACAGGTTTCATTCTATCATATATTTCGTGTAGACATTGAACAGTTCAAAGTGTAAATGTTTGAATATTGCAGAAATGCCTCAAGTTAGTGATGTTGATGAAATCATTGAAACCGAAGTGTGTAATCGTTTAATTCGTCTTTCATGCGCCAAAATGGTTAATTCCAAAAGTGAACGGGGTGGTGCAAAGCTGCATCGGAATTTATTAATTCTGCATTTATTGAGGAGGGCTCGTGATGAACAGAAAAGGTTAGTCTTACTTTATTCATTTGGATATTTTCTCTCAAGGATAATTCTTTTTTCAAAGAATCTCAGTGATAAAAACAACCTTAATAATTTTCACCTTAAAGAGATTTTAGGTTTCCGATGTTCGCAAATGGCTCCGAATGGATGGAAGAACCGAGACTAGCAGAGAGCTCTATGATGATGCTACATACTGATCCTATGCCGGCTTTGGATACATTTTCTTCGTCTCATTATGTTGATGTAGATGACGAAGGGGATGAAATGGATGATTTTGATTATGAAAGTGCAGATGAAGACACAACTCACTTGCTGGATTTGTCAAAAAAGTAAGAACTTTGAACTTTAACGGAAGAGAAAGGTAGAAATCGAAGACGTTTGATTGGTTGAGTAGGGTTAAGATTAATTCACGAGAGCAGCAACAGCTTTATGTTGCAAAATTATAGTTTAAAGTGTGTAATTAAAGTGTGAAGTACAATTTAAGATATTGTTAAGTCTTGGTACAGATTTTTAAGTGGTAAGGAAATATTTCCCGAAATCCCTAAAGTAGTTCAGATATACAATATAATTTTCTTTTTCAGATATACAATATAAAATATATCCTAGATATGTATGGTATGGGCATCATGAAAAGGAAGTGGGAGTATCTAGTAAAGTGATTTTTTAAAAATGCTTTCCACGAAAGTTTTCTAATTAATTAATCAGAACAGGTTTAGCTAGAGGTTATTCAGATATACAGTATAGCAATAATAAAATTCTAATATAATTCAAGCAGCTTTCCCGGTTTTAAAGTCCATTTTCTTGAGCAAAAAGAAAGAAATCCAAACTCTGAACAGAGTGATATGTGTTTTTTATTGTTTAGCTTGTGTTTACGGTCGTGTCTGACATTTATTTATCCCTTTGTCCAAAAAATTAAAACACTGTCAAGCAGTTTTCATAAGTCGTTTTTTTTTCTCTTCAGAAAGTTCACCAAAGTATTAAAAATTTTTGTTTCAGTCATGAGCCAATGCATTTGGATAGCAACTGTAGTGATTTGGTAAAACAGGAACAAATCGAATTTGGTTATTCGACACTTCGTCTTGCACCGTTACAGTATACATTTGCTGGTCCAGAAATGTACGGTATGGATGAAGCAACAACCCAGCAACACATGTATAATGACTCTGCACCTCTTCCAGATATATATTTCTCGGAAGACATCATTTCATCGCAGTTGTTTAGTGAACAAACAAAAGAAAAAGGAGTGGAGCAGGAATTCGCAACGCATAAATTAAGTCGAGATTCTGGCTTTGATTGTTTAACAGTTTCTGCTGACACAACTGTTTCTGTGGTTCAAGAATCTGTTACGGATGATGTTTATTCATGTGCCACTGATGATGAAACTGAGGAGAATGGAGATTCTGGAAGTAGTTCGTTATGTTCAATGACTCCTTTGCACCATCGAAAACGTAAAACATCTGCACTTCGTTTGCCGTCTTCATGTAGTATAAAGAAATGCTGCGTTGAAGAACGTCAGTTAACGGGCTTGATTTCTGTGTTCAACTCAGGCCTTAGTGTTGTCGCTGATCAATTTCTCACCCGACCAGGTGTTTCCAGCGTTTCTTCACTTCAGCAAACTCCGAAGCAGATTAATTCGTTTATACATATTACCTGTAACCCATTGATCTGTTAGTTGCATTTTAATTTTATTCAACTGGTTTTTCTTGTTTAAACTTTCAAATTGTTGTCTGTTCAAGCCATGACTTATCTAATTTTACTGTGCATTTCCAAATCTTTATTTAAAATAATTTTAGGTTTTTGATACAAGCTATACTATTGAAAATAAGTTTATTCAAGAAATTATAAGCCAGCCATGGAGGTCTTTCAAGAATGATTCTTGCACAGCAATAATTTGTTTTTAGAATGACGTAATGTGGATAATTATGTTGCTTAATCTGCCTCTCTTTTTATATCAGATATAATGTCAGTATTTGCTGAGTAAATGAATGTTGAGGTGGTAAATCATGATTTTAATCAAAAAATCGAGTCTGATGTTGTTATTTCGAATATCTTATTCATATTGACTGGTTTCTTATTTGCTTCACTATATTGTTTTTGTGGTTGGCAAAACATTACCTTCTTATATACATAGTACCGATTCTTTCAAGATTTTAGCAAAAACTTCTAACAACAAAGCAAGTTGATTCAGGAATAATTTTTGTGAAATTCTACTTTATTCTACCTTTGCAGGTCAGGAATTTACTTCTGAACTGAAGATTACATAGGCAGAGGTTTTTGAATAGAATTTCATTAATGAGATTTATGAGATTTTTTACCTTCTGGCACACAACTCTCAACATGGCACTAATTCACGAGATATCATACTGCTGAGTTTCCTTACCTGGATGATTGTGTGGAAGTCTACTTCAGCGCACCACTTCAAGTTTAAAAGTCCTGTGATTCGAAATGATTTTATACATTTTCCACACCTTGGCTTTTGAATTTTTCTTTTTGTTAACATCACCCTTTTGAAGCACAACTTGATTCTGAATTTCGATTTGAATTAAACGTGTCCTATTTGATGATGCATTTAATCTTCGGAATCTAAGTTTGATGTTTCAGGACGTTATTTCAGCTTCTTTTTCTCAATATTATAACTTTGGTGAAATTATGAATTGTATTTCTCCTTTTTTTCTAAAATCGCTACCTGTGCTTTCAGTTTAAGGATTTCACACTGGATTCAAATGAATATTTTTTATTTAAAAAATACTTCAAAATTCGAAAAGCCGGAAGGCACTCATCCTTTTCTGTTATCTTCTTTTGGAGGGTGTATTGTTCATCTTTTAGAAGTGAATTGTTTTCAAGTGCGATATTTTATTTTATACGCACCTTATTTGCATCCTTTTTACACAGTATGGGGAGTGAGGTATCGACGTAAGTGATTTAAGAACTTTTATGAGAAATTAATATTCAGAGTTGCACCTTCTCCACCTCTATTTAATTTTGATTTGTTTTGATATGGCTGAAGCAAAGTTTTGATTTTGGTGCAGCCAATGCTCCAGAGTATGTGTTTAGTTATTTCAGTAATTGTGGAGCTTAATTATTCCCTCCCAAAATTCCACATTTTAATCATGTAGGCATTTTCGTTTGATTCATTTCAGTGTTCTATGGTAATAATTGAATTTCAAGTCTCTTTTTCTCCGTTTTACTGATCCAACAAGCGTTTCTGCAGTAACGCTTGTTTCGCTGTCCTGTTTTAATCGTTCTTTTATACATTTTGCTATATTTTTCATGATAAAATAGCATTTTGTTATCACTATATTCGGTAGTAATATTACAACGAAGGTTACTCTTTAGTATCTTATGTTTAAAGATATCTTATTTCCTTTTCTAATTTCATGTCATTCTAAAAAAGCTATACCATGATAATAAGGGATTTCATTTTTACATTAAACATTATATAATTGTCCTCATTTATGTCCTTCGTTTTCTCAGAAATTAAACACTGTATGTTAACAATTTGTCGCACCACAACACTACAATACTGTTTGTTGATTTTTAACATGCTTACCACTTTTAAAATGGTGATGTTGTGTTTAAGATGATACCAATGTTAAGAGGGAAGCTTAAATCTTATTTTTCGCGCAGTGGATCCGGTCCCAGTGGCAATGAGATCTAACCAGTGCTTATTCGGGTCAAACTTTTTGTTAGAAACCGATCTAAATTCGACTGGAAATACCATTTTTTGGATAAATACAAGTTCAATTTATTAAATACTAATAGAAATATGGATAGCGAAACTGTCTGTTATTTACGAACGAACGAGTGTACGGATTTATTTTGACCCAGCAGTGGTAAACATATTGATTTAAAAATACTGGTTAAGAGTGACAAGGAAATACACGTCGTGAGCTGAACTATTTTTTCACAGTAATTATTTGTCGTATACATAATAATTATTTATCATACGTTTTATTAAATAGACTGCAACTGCTCAAACATTTTCCAGTAAGTTTGAGGAATGCTGGCTGCAGAAGGAGATTCAGCAAAAGTCACATTTGTAGCTTTGCAACTGCAGATTTAGGAAAAAAGGGTAGCGTGTACCGCAGAAATGCAAAACTGAAATGAAACGATGGCAATGATGGTAAAGGATACATGCATAACGACAAGTATACCTGAAGAAGACGAAAGAACAAAGACCGGAAAACTTCACCTTCAAATGAGATTTTCAATCGGAAAAAATCAAGGCTCAAAGTGAATTCTCAAAGAAAAAAAGAATTACCTCGATATGCCGTCTAATTTAACTTCGAGCAATGAAACTTAGAAACCAAAAATGAAGCATCTAATCAATTTTCAATCGAAAATTATTCAACTTTTTATTGCTCAAGCGAAAAATATGTTACAAATTTTGTAGCCTAGAGAAGTGAAATTGAAGACAAGACAGTGAAGATGAGACAATCAGTAAGGGCATCAAAAAAAGAATGACAGATATTGTCAATACATGAAACAGGACGAAGAGACATGGTGACTTTTTATGTACAATGCAAATTGATTCAATGTAATTTGATTCAATGTAACGACTATTGAAAATTAAAAATTGGAAATGATTAGGATAAGAGCCAGAAGCGTAGCTCTCCGGACAAAAAATTGAAAGAATCCAAAATTTGCATGTTTAACATTTGGATATTTCAAATAGTCTTTCAGAATTTCAGAAAAATTCATCTTATCTTTCCAAAGAGTGAAATTTTCGTTCGAAATTCTTCGCATTAGAATTTGAAGTCTAGAAAAAGCCTTTTTTAAAAAAAGATAGAAGCAGTTATCAAAAGATGGTAGGAAACTGTGGAAAAGTTAACATCAGTCTCGGTAGCATTTGAAATTCATAGCAAACACGAAGTGCTAAGCGTGTTGACATTAAAAAAATAAACGTGTACTACGCTACGTTTGGTTAAAGATTGGACAGATTCTTAAAAGTGGTAAGCATCAACAGGTGAATCGTTGATAATGCATATAGGCAAATATATTCCGGCACTTTACTGATTGACTAGACAATCCTGACTGCATCCCAGCACATTACTAAATCCTAACAAACTAAGAATTAACATACGCACGCTAACTTCAATTAATTGACATTCATGAGCGAAATGATGGGTAATCTTATTTGCGAAATATTAAAGAGTGACATGGACAATGACCCGTTTCATTCCGCTAAAAAAACAAAATCCAAATAGTAAATAAATTTACATATTCCACAGTACTTATTAAAATCTTACCCATAAGCAATCACTGTGCCATGATTTTTAAATTTGGTTGAAACCGCAAAAAAAAAAAAAAAAAACCATTTGCTAATAATTTTGACTCATTAAAATGAAAATTTTTTTCTCGCTGTTACGATATGAAAAAAAAGTTAGCAAATTTGAAAAAACACTGAAGTATGGTCATGGATGATAGTGTGATTGACAACAAATACCGAATACCGGAAATAAAGCAGTAGAGAAAATATTACACATTATTGTTACTAAAAACGAAGAGGTCAAATAAAAAAAATTTAAACTATTTGGCACTTAAACAGCAGCAGCTGTTGTAGTCGAATTCGGCGGCGTCATTTGCAAACTTAATTTATTCAAAATTTCCACCGGCACATGCTCACGAAGGATTGTATTCTCAGCTTCCAGTTGCAAAATCTAAGATTTAGATATTGCATTTCATTAATTTGACATATCTTGAACCATAAGATTGTATCAAAAAAGAAAGAACAGAATAGTTTTTAAATACCATTAACAGATTAATTCCACTTCTTCCCATTTCTAGTGATTTCTGATTAACTGAAATCTTGCATAAAATCAACCCTATAAATACAATTCCCAGTTTCGTTAAGTTTTCAAGGCATAATAAAAAAAAAATTGAAAACACTTACGGTAGCTTCCAATTCCATGATTTTTGCTCTTAAAATATCAACTTCTTCACGTACGGCAAACATCAGATGAGTTTTTACTAAATCCTAAATTCATAATTCAAAATTCTCATAAAAATTTTATAAAGTAAGCATAGTTTTTGGAATTTTCGAAAACAAAAATGTTAAAATCAACTACTCAGATATTTTCTAATTTAATGTTGTAATCAGCAGTTTTTTTAGTATATCCGTTGCGATATTTTAATAATCATACTGTTTCCAAATTACGTTTGTATCACAGTTGGCACAATTAGACGCGGGACGCTGAATTAAAATATATTTGAATAAAAATTTATGCATTTTAGTGATAATGAAAAGTATGGACAAAAATTTGCAAAAGAAAACGTTTAAATTTAAAAGCAAAAAGAGTCATAGTTTTTCAAACCTAGTCTAGTATTTATTTCAGTCTGAAGCAGTCCGATTCATCAGGAAAAACATATGGGATGTAGCCTAATCCTTTTAAAAGTTAGATTTTCCTATGTGTGAAACAGAATAACCAAACAAACGGTCAAAAACTGACCATTGCCTGCTCAATTTTACCGTCGATAGCAATAATCGGTGTATTAGCACCAGTTCCACTCGCGGCAACAACGGTTCCACCAGCCGGTGAACTAAAATGAAGACACAACCGGTCAAATGCAACAAGGCATCCACAACTAATTATGTGTATATAAGCTGGAATCTTGATAATCAAAAATTTGCATAATTTAGACATTGTTTTGAGTGTTGAAAACTGCATATTCTCAACAGAAATTTGCTTATTTTGAAAAAATATTTAAAAAAAATAAAGTTGACATATTTTAAAAGAAAAATAGACACAAACGCCAATCAAGAAATTTTTTTGCTTTAATACAGAATTTGTATATTTTTATATTGGACACAGAAATTTGCAAATTGTTGGAGCCTTTCTCTTTTGGAAAGAATATGAACTGCAAGTAAACTGAAGTATTTGGGTCGATTATGTTGTAAACCTAAGACAATCAATCGTATTTGCAAATTTGTTAAAAAATTTCTTCGTCTGTTATTTCGTTCCTTCTACACTTTTTTTGAAATTTATCAGTGCCACAGGAACTTATAGTGTCTCGTAATTTAGCCAAGCTTGAGAAGATGAAGGAGAGTGCATAATAATCATATGAACTTCATTATTTTCACAACTTATTCCACACCTTATCCTCACTTAATAAATCATTACTATTTCGGTGATTGGTTAAAAGAGTTCCCAGTTGGAAAAAATTTATTTTACTTGCAAGTTGTTTCGTATTACAATCAATATCACCTTTCAAAATGCCCTGCTAACAAAACTCTGATAGCAAGAGATTAAGCATCTTCCTTCTTCAACTTTAATTCCGAAGCTAAAAAATTCCTAATGAGAATTTTGACAGAATTTTGAAAAAGAGAAAATAAAGGAAAAAACGATGTCATGAAAAAGTAAGTAAAAGAAAAGAAATAAGAAAGAAACAAAGGAGAAAGGAATACTGATCTTATTAATGCATACTGTAGACACGATCTACCAGATATTTCCGCCCGAAGTCTTGAACAGTTGAACCGAATTAGGAAAAATTCTTTATCCATCCTCCTCATTGCGCGTTATATCTTTCTCAACTTAGAGCTGTAGTAATATTCACGTCCTACATACAAATAACTTTTTTCTGCAAATTTATAGTTGACATGCTAATATTTATTACTTTAGGCGCATAAATTTTATCCATCGATATCTGTCAAATAAGATATGACAAGCAGGGCAGTACCATAGCTTTCAGGTGAGACTCCAGAAAAATAGCTTGAAATTTCGCAAATTTGATTCCTTATATTTAATCATCTAATTACAACCCAGCAGTTATTAATGAATGTAATAATAAGTACGGAAAAATAATGACTAACCGGTTTCAAAGAGATGTGGAGGGAGAAAACGGAATGATAGGACAGTAAGATAAAGAGGTGTGAAAGAGTGGAAATAAAGAAATAAAGAATGAGGTGAAAAGAGCATGATATAACCTGTTTCTGCGTTTAGCTTGAATCGATCTTAGATGATAGTCAGAAGACTTCACCGTTTGATAAGCATTCCCATCCGGTCGCAATGAAGAACGCCGAACACGTCCAACCATCAAGCGTGACAAAAATCTATGGGATTTTTCAAAAAAATTTATTTCCTGCCAAATCTCATAAGACGACGAAAAGAACAAGCATGGCAATAATTTTGGTGTTGTTGATAATCACAGATGACAAGTCGAACAAATTATCAGCTTGATTTGAAAAGCTCTCGTCACAAAATATCCCTCATCAGTTCCTTATATTCGACATTTGCTTCAATTTTGAAGTTATACTTAATCCATTCTATTTCTAACACAATAAAATATATTTAAAAAATTTAAAATTTGAACAAAGTCTCATATTAAACTGTTGTACATACTGCGAAAGCCAGCAGGTTATTCTTACATTTCAGGAAAAAAATATCATAAGGAAAAGGAATGTTAAGAATTTCAAATCCCTACTCTCTAAGTAATAAAAGCATCAACGAATTTTGATGAATGCAAAAACCTACAAAAGAGTAAAACATAGAAAACAAAACACAATAAAAATAATATATTTCACCCTAAGCCTACTCCTTTCGATGCATTTTTGAAAAGTTACAACCAATCACTCAGAACCTCTTTCCATAATCGTTAACAAACAAAAAGGAAATTCTAAATTCGAGCTATCCAAAATAATTAAAATAACAATAACAACCATTTTGCTCTTGTCCATCTTATGAATCAAGGGGTCAAACACTGTTTAAAAGCGCTTATCACACACTGAGATGGACGAGTAATCGTATGACAAAATATTCATAGCTGAATTCGTTCAACTTGTATTAGTCGTCTCAGGAAAGATGGTGAATCAGTAAAATTACGATTCGAAATCTTAGAAAAAAATTTAAACAAGTTGTACCTTCGGGAACTGCACTTGCCTTTCTATTGAAACCAACTGTATCAAATCATTTTTGTTCAGAATCTACTATCTTTGAAACCAAACAACGTTTTGATTAATATTTTTCTGAATAAAATAAAAATGACTGTGAATTTTTGATGAATCAAATTGAAGTTAAATATCCCTTCTCTAAATACTACTTTTAATTTAAATAAAAAAATAAACACAAAAGACGAAATATAAGCATCATCAGCACTTAAATCTACGCATATGAGTGAGTGAAAGGAAGAGGGAGGAAGGATGAGAATATTTCCCCAACCGAAAATAAGTGTCTTATTACTGAATTGTAAAACATAGCAAAGAAAAAAAACAAGTGATAGTTTAACAATGCAACAAGAAGTCAGTCAACAAGTGACGATCGGTGATCACTAAATAACAATGTGATGTATACAGCACGCCGTATCGTACAACTGTAACACAAACAGTATTCACTGTTTCCTTTTCTTTTTGTTCGTACTTCGGCAAGAAATCTCATTGCTATTTTTGTTGACGCATTTTATAAATTCATCTGATAAAAAAACGTTGAAATTTTAGTTCCCAAGTTTTTTAAACTAAAATTTACAACAAATATGCGCTAATGAGAGTGATATCTCATTAGCGACTTGTATATGGCAGATAAAAATGTCAGAAAGTGCGAAGGGAACTGCGATCTTGAATAGTATTGAATTTGCTGTTTGATATTGGAATATAATCTTAAATAAATGATTTTAATGCTCATTTATTTGCATCATGTTTTCTTGTTAATAACTTCCGCTGTTTGTCGGATTAATTCCAGGAATGAAACTAGAAGGAAAGCAAATTGAAATGAATTTTCATTTATAATCTGAGAGAACTCGTAATAACAACGAGACCTGTGGTCATAAAGTTTTGAGAAGGAACCGAGGGATTTGAAGACAAAGAAATTGTGACCGGTCATCGGGGGTGAACAATAAATGACCAATTAGGAGCAATCATGGAACTGATCCTCTTATATACACGTAAGATTTCTGAAGAGCTCAATGTCACTCACTCTACAGTCGGTCACTTGGTACTTTAACGCAGAAGCACGACAGGTGGTTCATTTCATGAAGTGGCCGCTAATCAGAAAAAAATCGTTGCTTTGAATTGTCTCTTTTATTCTGAGAAATCACAATGAAGCATTTCTCAATCGGATTGTAATGTGAAACGAAAAGGAAGAAGCAGTAAAGCACTTCACAGGACCGAAATTGCGCCCAAAAATGGATACGACCATTGTTTTGTTTTGTGGTCAATTGCCATTAGATGCTTCTGAATCTTACTTAGATTAGATTAACAAAGGTGTGCTTAAGCCTAACTGTAATGAAAAAGAAGTGTAGGAAATTCCCTTAACAAATGAATAATTTTTGCAGATTTCCACTGCTTTCTTACAATATTTCTGTTCATTCAGTAAAAAGAGACCGAAGAATTAAGAATTAATCAGAAGTAAAAGGTACTAAAAGAGAGACAGAAGAAAACAGACATCAAACTTTATTCGGCTATCAATAAATTATCAACAAAATATATTATCTTTGAATATATTAAATGCATTATGCGTAGTAAGTTTAATTTCAAAAGAGTGCGAATGTAGGCGCCAACTTAAGCTTGAAGGACATTAGTATAGCACTAATATTAATGATAACTAAGCACTTTAATAAACAAAATGCAACTTAAATGGTTAAAACGATATCTCGCGACAGTTCACAACCTATTGTAATGCATTAACTTATCAGTTACCACTTATGATTAAGACTTTGTACAGTTGTACTAAATATAAATTTTAGCACGTCTATATTAACAAAACACGTCTGAGAATTAGGGGTTTTGGAATCCTTAGGCAATAAGATATTTGGAGAAACTTACTTAAAAACAAGTGCTTCCTTGCTGAGCCAAATATAATCACCCAATGACATTAAACAGGTTTTGGCTGCAAAACAAGATGAAATACGAACGGAAAATTATATTTCACAATTACACATATGCTTTTTACCAAAGTGCACTGCAAAAAGTAAATATTGAATTTGAGGAGAAAAAAAAAGTATGGAAAAATGACAATGTAACAAAGTAATCAAAATTATATAACGAATTAAGAAGCATGCTTAAAGGAAAGAAAATATAAATGGAAAGATTTCCAGTTTTTCGTCTTTTTTACATTTTAGGCTCTTTCCTTTAATGTGATAAAAAAAAAACATGGAATGTAAGGAAACAATAAAATGGAAATGAACTTAGTGCCTTATCGTATTATCACCAGATGAAAAGAAATTATTTAATGATGAGATCTATGTAGAATCAGGAAGTTACATAAAATTTGACCTCGAATAAAAGAATAGCGAAAATCGGAAAACCTCAAAGGTTTTACATTAATGGAATACAGGGACTGATGAATGGAACGCCTGTCACCACCGATGATGTCAATGAGAAACGTCCTTCTTCATTCAGTGACAGTACAAGATTGGTGAAAGCACACTATGCTTAATGTAGAAGTAATCTCGTATATGCCCCAACTTCTTTTCTAAAGAGACCCAGGATGATGACCTGTTTCGAGATAATACAGGAAGAAAGGTCAGAAAACTTTTTGTAGATAAAGTACAGCTCTAACTTATATACCGAATGGACTTGGGGAGAGACGAAATTTTAACTTAAAACAGTTATTTAAACGATATATTTATTGAATAGCTATGAGTATGCAAAAATTTCTTACAAAAGATATTGGATTATAGTTAAGAATAAAAAATGCAAATCCTATCACTGATATCAGGGAAGATAAGAAAATGAAAAGGTAAGATAAGTCGAGATAAATCCCATTCTGAAAGTTCAGAGAATTCATCTGCAAGTTCAGAGAATTCATTCTCAGAGATCAGTTTTCTACTCTACGCTTAATGGAATGGGCAGTTACTTGCTGACCACGGTGGTACTTATCACATTTACTTTTAATATGTTAGCAGAAATGACCGCCTCTGCACAAATAAGGACAGATTAATCAATCAGTCAGTCAGTCAATCAGTTAGTTAGTCATTCGGTCAGTCAGTCAATCAGTCAGTTAGTCATTCAGTCAGTCACTCAGTCAGTCAGTCAGTCAGTCAGTCAATCAATCAGTCAGTCAGTCAGCATCAGAGGACGAAATTATTTACATGAAAAGATGGATTAAATAGCGGAGATTTCTAAAGGAAGAAAGTATTGAGTTATCATCAGCCTGGTAGTCAGCTGATGGTGTGCTCCCGACATTCTTGATGGATTCTTACTTCTCTGCTTCTCATCTCCATAAGCCATAACGTCGTTTTCAATAAGTCAAAGCTTTCAAAAAGTACCAAGCATAAAAGTCAATAGATGCTTGAAAGTGTAGTGTGTGTGTGTGTTGCTATGTACCCATCCTTATCTTTCCGCCACTACTACTGCAACTAAATTACCACAAAAACATTCCAGCGGAACTTAAGCAGCAAAATTGCAGAAAATTTATCTGTCTCCAAGAATTTCGTAAATCAGATAACGATGATCTAAGCAGCTATATTCAGACTCCTTCCATCAACCACTTATACTTTCTGACTTCATACAGCTTCATTTCCATCATTAGAAAATACTTAAGCTTACATTGATGAAATATGTTAAATTTCAAGAGGGATTTTTAAATTTTCTGATTCAACAAAATGAGCAAAACTTTGCACACTTATCGAAAATTAAGGCATTCTGATTTATTGCAACACTTTGAAATGAATAATTTGCTTAATTACAAGAATCAGTGTAAAGTTAATAATTGTAAAGTCGATGACTATAATTGACTTTAATAAAGGCAAAAAATTTTTATAAATAAAAAGGGAATAATAATTGATGAATGGTACATATGAAAGAGTTCTGCAACAGTAATAAATTTTATAAAGAACTATGGCCAACATTTAAGATTGCTGAGACTTCACTCTTTTTGATTTTTTTCTCAAAAATCCTCTAAATCTTTTTAAATGTAAGTCCGATCAATTAGGACTGTCATAATACTTCGGAGATTTGGCATCTAGAAAAAGTATTCGCTCAGATACTTTAGTCTGGTGTCTCATAACGTTCGCATTGAGCATTTAGATATATTTATATTATGCGATTAATTCGTTGAGAACTGCTTGAATTAAGCAGCTTTTCATAGATCTGCAATTTTCCTCAATTCTGAATTACAATTCCTTATTAGATTCTATAAAACTTTAATATTTTGAATAAACCATGAAAATATATAATATCACTTACGCGTTAAGCGCAAGTCTAACAAGTCCATTTGTAAGAATTAGATTCATTTATTAACAAAGCTTTTTGACGTCGAAAATAGTAGCCAGCTGATGGTAGATAAGAAAAAATTAACTGGATGGATCTATTAAATTCTGTTTAAATTTAGATTTTAAAAAATGGTTGTATAAATTTGTGACCAAATGTAGCCAAAAATTTGACCAAATTTGCTGACCAAATGATGCATGATATTTTGACAAGATGCACCACTTTAGAACAAGTTTATGAGTTTATGTGAGAGTTTGAATAAATAAACTTATTTTGACATAAACTGATCTTTACAACATTGAAAAGTTATCTCTACTTCGACAAATTATTATTGGAAATAAATGGATTTCAAAATAAGTTAGAATTCAATACTAACTGATTTTACTTCAACAACATGACAACATAAAAACTAAAGCAATTTAATCCGCCTAAGGAGGAAAATAAAAGAAAATGCTTTGATGACCAAAGACTAAAAGTACAAGCTGTGACGATAATAAGTAAAGGCATCAATGTTCACAAACTTATCTACTTTTCATATCTAAAATCTACCAACGTCATCTCATCCTACCGAGTGTTACATTCATTTCCTTTGCTGCTCACTTATCCATTTGCCATTCTTCACTTTGATTTATTTTGATTATTTTTTTTTGCTAACTTATCTATAACTTAAGAATAACAGTAATTCTCAACATTAAAACTTAACTTATTGTAGTTTGTATGATTGAATATTTTCTAACAACTAAACAATTATTTACTACTGGGGAATATGCACATGTTTCTATTTCACGCTGATAACCACTCAGAATCACTTATTTGGCAAATATTACTTTTACTTATCGAGTTACCTATAATCATTCCTTTAATAAAATAGATCAATTCTTTGGAGCATCTATAGGAAAATATGACTTAGCATCCTCTGCTACAGCATTCAAGACATTATTAAATTCAAAGGAATGAAGCCAGAAAGGTTAAGAAGATTGACAACGCTAAAATATCCATAAGACGTGAACATTTTCTTTATGAGCGCAGTTTGATGATGAAGGATTTAGTTTGACTGTTGGACTTCATTTCACATTTCAATTAGATTCCATAGTGTAAGTGAAATTTGCTTGATAGATTAATCACTTTGCACGGTAACCACAAAAAAAAAGTGACGTTCGAGTAAATAAAATTAAATCAACACTGTTGGAATCTCAAAAGTCGTTTATATTATTTTGTTACTTCTTCCCGCTCTACCGAATTGCATCCGGAGAATATAACTATCCTTAGTGATTATAATATAATTCAGGTTAATGTATGATAATATAAAAAACATGCCTCTCGACCTTTTCGCAATCGATTAGTCCATTTGATTTCAGAAATTTTGAATTTCCAATTGGTGATATTGTTCCGGGCAATAGTTCCAGAATGGATCGATTATCACTATACGCTGCTGTCAACGATCGTTCTAATCCAAAGCTGTTCAACATTTCCACCGGTGTCATACGTCCACTCAATGCTAAACATTTCCAGTTTAAGTGCTTAAATTTTGAATTTTCAGATAAATGAGAAGTTTCTGAAAATTTGTCCTGAAAAACTGTTTGTCCTTACTTTCCAAAACTTAAAAATTCTTCCTTAGAAAGTTGAAATATATACGAGGACTTAGAATAAAATTTTAATGAATTTTCAAACTGGTTTATTGGTGGGAATCTTACCCAGTCCAGTCTCCATTACATTTGATTTTGGTTTATTTTGACTGTCTGCGTTGTTTTCCAATAAAACTTTAACGGCTTTATTTTGTGATATCAAATGCTTTGATGATAACTGTTGAGTTCTGCTATAATTACCATGCTAAAACTAATGGAGTTCATTGAGAACAAATTTAAATTACCATGAAAATAAATTCGACTTAAAATTGGAACACAAGTTTCTTCATTATATCAGACGCCTTATCGGGTAAAAAACAAATAAAAATTTATAGCAAAAAAGCTTGTCAAAATCATAGATTATTACTACTATTATTATTATTATCATCATTATTATTATTGTTATTACTGTTATTATTATTATCATTATTTTTACTATAATTATAATAATAATAATTATTATTATTATTACTATCATTATTACTGTCATTATTTTTTTATTATTTTTATTTGAGTTAAAATATCAAAGTATCATTTTAATGCTGCACTAAAGGTTGTCAGCATTTAAAGAGTAATTTCTACTTTCTCAAAATTGACTGCAAACTCGTTGGAATGGGAAATAAAACTAAGCGTCTCATATTTTCGTGTTAATTTCGCACAACAGTCATCAGGTTTGAGGTTATTCGTCTTTTTAAATTTCGAACTTATTTTTAAATTTAAAAGTTCTCATCCATTCTATTCCTTACTTTTATTATATATTCTCATATAATGACAGTTAGCAAAACTGGAAAAAAAGCGCAAAGGTAGAGATACACATTCAGAGGCATAATTAAACTCTTACACATCATTTCACGCATTTCATTACCGTACGGCTTTTTACTTAGAATTGTCATTTTTTTTTCTTCCCTCACTTGTCATTACAATTTCGGAATATCTTTATCATTTGAATTTCTTCAAGCAATCAATAACAGTAGCAGTTCCGTCAGACAATTGCAAAAACAGAAAATTATTATAGTTGAGAAATGGAACATACTATTTTTACCACTGAAAAACGACTTCTGATAACTGCTTCTATTATCCACTGTTATCACTTACTATGAATATATCACCTAACTTCTGCAAACATTCCTTCATGCAAACAAATAATTCAAAAAATGGAAATTCTAAAATGATATTTTCTGTGTCTCTGTGTGAATTATGAAACTGATTAAATTTCGAAGGAGAAAAAGGCATTTCGATTGAAAAATTTCTTTTCTTTCCACTTTAACTAAAATAATATCTTCTATAGGAAAAACTAAAATGGCAACGAGAGGGGTACTCTTCCAGATTAATTTAATGATAACTGATGTATTATTATATAGTAACAAATTCGCATGAGTTATCATTGCGTGGTAATTGAACTAATTGAAAAGGAAAGTATACCGCTCACAATGAATGGATTGAAAATTTGCTTATCAATAATGAACGAATGAATCATATCAAATCACTATGACGGTGAAAAATTCAAGTGCCAGTGGAACAAATTACATATTTCAACAATGAAGATGATAGCAACTTTGCTAAATGACCACTAGATGTTTCGTTAAATCACTAACGGATTTTTTTTTAATATTAGGTTTGAGCACACTAAGACTTTTGCTGGATCAGGAAAAAACCTGTTTTATTGTTCAAGAGGCAAAAAAAGTCACTTCAACAGTCATAGCTTGTATTAAATTAAATGTAAGTTAGAAAAATTTGATGGAATATATTAAAAAATGCTCGAAGATGAAGATGTCAGAGATAATTCAGCACAGAATTAAAGAAATTACGAAGTGAAATTTGGTCGCATTTCAATCTATTAAACGGCTATTGGCATCAACTTAGTGAGAGCTTTTTTGATACCTTTCAACTCCAATAATAATATCGCTCAAAGGAGAATACCTCACATTTCACCAGTTTTGTGATCAATCTGCCAACCATTTGTCCATAATTCCGTGCCAGTATAACGCGATCACAACTTGTTTGCAAAACTTCACCAAGGGATAGGGATATGTTAGAAGAGAAAGTTCTCTGAGAATCGTCTCTCACTGGTTTTTTTTAAACTAAAAAATTTGATCGGTTGCCTATAGAATTAATTCCAGTCTAATATCATCAAACATGCACCGAGAAGAGAAAAAATATCAGTTTTTAAAAACTTTGTGTGCAGTTGAGTGGAAGAAGTAGGAACCTTTCCGTGAAAGGAGCGCAACGGCAAATAACCAGAAAATGAATTTTCATACATCTCTCTCTAAATTTCCGATTTATACAAAAAGGTTTCAACTTGAAATTCCTACTTGAAATAGAGCATTGTGTAACATCTTAGCAACTTCTTGATCGAAAGCTGATTAAAAAAAAAACTCAACAATAACATACATGATGGTTTGAAACGAGAGAGTATGCATAACAACTATGCTATCACTTTTGTAATCCCACAAATTTTTACGTCTCAATGTCTCTGAAAGTTTTGAAAAACTTCTAAGCCATTCATAACTTTTCGTATTATGCTAATTACTTTTTAATATTGAATAACTAAAGCGATTGTAGACGTTTGGTACAAAAATGTCGTTCAAAAATTTCAAAAAATGGTGAACTTTGAAAAAAAATAATAGAGTTCATTAAAAGTGATGGACTTACACAGAACTCACGTGAGTTATTAATCACAACTCTATGCTGTGATATAATCTGCGTAAAGATTATCCACAGAAGTAAACGATTGACGGCGAATAACGTGCATATATAAGGACAATGATCGATTCATTCATTTAGATTTAATAATTATAAACCTAAATGAAGGTACAGTTACACAAAATTGCAGAAATTTTATATTTAGTATCCAGCATCATACTTCTTGATCTCGGAATATTTTATTAATTCAGAAATTGATTACCTCCCAAAAATTCAAAATTTGGTATATTTTAGAGCACCAAAAAGCAAATACTGTAAAAAAGCAATTAGCTCCGACCTCCATTTTTTAGAAATTTGGGACTAAAATTTAATTTTAAATCAAAAAACTCAGAGGTTTTTTTCTGAAGAATTAAAACTAATATAGAAAGGTTTGATTAGTCCATGTGATATGTTTATGCAAATATAAAGAATTTTGAATACCGTCAAAAATGAAGGATTATCTAGCCTCAAAATTCCAATTAAAATTTACGAAACCTTCAGAAATTTTGTTCGCATCTATGAATGTACAAATTATTCAACGGTGATCAATCAAAAAGTGATCATGAAAATGCTCAAATCTTTGTTTTAAAATTCAGAAAACTTTAATCAGTGATGTAATGAAAAGAAAGAATTAAACGGATGCCTTCATAAACATTGATTAGAAGACTAATGTCCATGAACTTGACAGTCAATTGTCATCAACATTTGGCGACAGAAGGTACAGCTATTACTTAACAAATTTCAACTCATCACGTCTCAACCTTTTTTAATAGAATGTTACGAACAATTCATCATAATTATTTTTGAATTGAACTCATTTGGAGAAAAAAGGAAGAGCAAAGTCTAAAAAGACGATGAAAGCTTTCAATTTCTCCTATAAATGTTGCGATATGGTCGTTGACAAAGAGAACTATTATAGAATGATATGAGAAAAAAATAGGCTACTGAAAGAGCCAACATGTGGGTTTACTTTGAAGAAACTGATATTTTTTTAATTTATGCAAAGCAATCAATAATGAGATCAATTGGCAAGGAAGAACTTCGACAGGTTTTGTGAAAAATGTTTTTAGTTGATGTTCTTTCCTGGTTAGTTTTGAGGGAAAAAATAATTCATCATTATTAAATTGGTATTTATTCATATGAACAAGCTGAAATTCGAATGAAATCGACAAAATATTGGTATGTTTCTCTGCCATATTCCGGCTAATTCAAAATGCTGGCATTCCTAAGACCTTCTATATTTCAGTCATCATTAGTTCGGTTTAATCACTCCGATTGTTAACATTTTCAGTTTCATCTAAATTTAACCAATCAATAGACAGCACATGGACTTCTGACATATTTTGACCGAGAAAAAAAAAATTAGTTTTCTTTTCTACGAACATAACTGAATGCCATTATGAAATTCTAAAAACAAACTGCTTTTGTTGGAAGATGATTATCAGTATCGAATTCATCAGAGAAGTCAAACAAGAAGGCTGTAGACTGCTGATCACTTGGAGGAGCTGTATGCGGCACATTATCGGTCGGCGAAAACATCGACGACTTACAAGTACTTTTGAAGGATTTTGTGGGTAAACCTGTAATTACAAAGAGAATTAATTTTTGATGATCATATCTATTCTGAAAGTTTCATGCAAATATAGTTTGGGTTGTAATAAAAGAAAAGATGATTTTTGATCATTTTACTGCGTTCACTGAAATTTCAAAATAGATTCTTCAAGTTCAAATTTTAAGTATCTTTTCACATTTGTTTAAAAGTCAATATTGCTATACTTTAAGAAGGATTTCACACTCTGAAAGCCTTCCTGTTTGAAGCCTGAAACGAGATAAAATGGTGTCCTTTAGTAATCTCTATTACACATTAGTGATCTCCGTTTCAAAGTGGATTTTTTGAATTTTGAATCTTTCAGTGAATTTAACTTGAGATTATTTTCATCAAAATATGCCAAATGCCTATATCCACTAAATGTGTTATTTACGTAAATTTATTATTTATATAAAATATTCTGAAATTAGTATAGCGAAGCTATCATAAAGCAAATTCATAGACATTCGTTTTATAACTAATAAATTTTCCCATTTTTGTCATTTTGTCATGTAAAATTAATAAGAGATAAGGTATTAAAACCGTAGGATGGAAGAAACAAAGAAATAATTTGTTTTTTAACTTTCAGAAAAGCTTAAATGCCAGAAACATTCAAGTGTTAGTTAGCTCCAGAATTTGACACAACAAAAGATATTTTAAAAAGATGTTTGGGATTGTCAATAATTCATTAAAAAAATTGAAAAAAGTTTTAAAAGATTTCTCCCCCAATAAAACTTTTGCTTCTTTTTTTTGTTTAAAAGAATTTAAAACTTTTCGCGTATTATCTCGGAGCACTTAAATTTATTTTTAAATATCATTGTTAACTAAAGAATATAAAAAGACTAGTAAGAGGACTTCTTTCTTTTTATATCTACATTCAGATATATTCAGATTGGCATAAATCTAACTTTTCCTGTAAGAAATGAAAACTTCCTGAAGCATAATTTTCAAATAAAATATAGAAAAGTATAAATAATGTAAATAAGACTTTAACTGCTAGTAAGGAAGACATGTAAACCGTACTTACTTCTCCGAACTAGAATAACAGATCCGAATTGCGTGCAGTACTATAAGGTATTCATTGAAAAGATAAACAGATGAAAGACCGAACAAACAAGTTAGCTAGTAATGACAACCGAACTCATTAAACTCATTTCATACAGACTGTCTTTTCATTCGGTGATCACTTTATTAACACAGTTTAAATAATAATTCGATTTGCATTTTCTGTTTAATTAGCTAAAAATTTACTGCTACTCGAACTGCTGAATAGCGGTAGTGGCGAAGTATGGCGCTCACTCTGCTGCTTCGTAGGTTTCGTGTTATAGAAATCGCGGCATGCCCAACGTCCACGTTCATAACATGACTCCACGGGGACGATCTGCAATACAAAATGTGATAATAACGATTTCCAATCATTATTTTTTCTTATATTCTCACTTTTTTCATTTTTTCATAAGTATAGTTCCTGTTCAAAAATTGATGATTAGAAATTATTGAGAAATAAAATCAAACTTTAATATTATTAACTTAATATCAAAAAAGCAAAAAGCGGTTCTCGCATCTCGTTGTTTTAATTAGTTCATAACTGAAGGTATACTGATTTTTCACAAAATAAGTACATTTCATCTTATCTTTTCGTACCCAATGTATTTACTTGTTTAGTAGGTATGTTTGATAATGCTAAATTATCAAAATTGTCAAGCTAATATCTAAAATTCATTTCAATGAATGTTTTACGAAACCATTCATAACTTCAAGAATGTTGCTTAAGATTTCAATAAACAAATAAAATATGTAAGATTTTACTTAATTAATTGTGAATTATTATAAACGATTACTAGATTGTTACAAAAAGAAAGAAGGAAGAAGAACAAAATGACTGCAAATATATCAACTTCTGCTGATTTCATCTTGGTTAAGCCTTTTTTTGTCAAATCTTTTTTAGAATTAGTTTGACCTTTGCTCAACTTATTTTAACTTATTCTATTATTATTACTTGATAACTTTTCAAGACTACAGTCAGTCGAAACATATTCGAACTCTATAAAAAGAACTGATTGAGAAATGCATGCTCGATTTCATCAAACTTTCTCTTAAATAATAAAAAAGAAAAAATCACTGACTGACAATAAAGAAAAAATCGATTATTTGGTACTAAACAATTCATCATGGATTTTCCTTACCGATACCTTATTTTAACAGCTAGAAAGAGCACATGAATAATTGAAACATCTTTGTAAGATATATTTGTTCCATCCTCAATTATGTAATTTTAAAATGCTCTTGTATTTATTCTGCTAATAAAATTCAGGATATTCCGAAATTTTCATACATCCTTACTCTTTTGTCTTAGTTAAAGTAGAATCTCGAGATAATTGATGGATAATAACATAATCTTTACTGTCTTGGTACTTTTTTGGCAGAGGAAATTTTCGATTTAAAAAAAATGACAGATTAAAATTCTGAATAGCCTCTTTAAACTTATGCTAAAAAGGATCAAAAATTAAGATCATTGATGATTAAAATTCAGTTCTTACTTCTGAACATTAATTAACTATAATGAGTCTAACAGTAAAAAATACAGTTAGGTTAAAAACATGATCATGTCGAGATGAAGTTGAGGCAAGAAAACGAAATTGTAAAATAGTTAGCTTATTTTGTGTTGTTTTTGATTCAGGCTGAAATAGGAAGGATTTACTTCATAAAAAATAAATTTATGAAGTGCCTGAAAATTGAGGGTTACCCATGAGTAAAAAAATATAAATTGGGATGGAAAACGCTTCCATTGAAGGAAAATTATCATTTTTTATTGGAAGATAAGGACTTTTCTGCACTTCTACAAGATGAAACCTAATTGTATCAAATAAGCCTTCCGATTTCTCGTAAAATACGTTATAATGCATTCAACTTCTCTCTGCAGTATGAATCCAAACGTGAACGCATATAAACAAGTGAACGCCATGTTTCAGTAAGAAAGTTTATGTTCAAATCAGAGACAAATGTAATTTTCTGCCTATACCAAACGTAAACCAATAGACTTAGCAAAGCCTTTTTAAAATATGACCGACTAGCAATCTCTTTCAATTCCTTATGGTACCAAGTTTTAAAATCCCTCAAAAAGTATTTCTTGTTCGCTAACCATTGTGTTCTGTGTACTTACTAACCGTCTGATAACAAATCTGTTAATTTCTATTCTTCATTAGTCTAACAGCAACACCAATTTTGCTCAATCCATCATCACTAATTTCACATATCGCTCTTAAATTAACTAATTCAACAGCAAACTATTTGATATGTAATTAATTACTGCTTCACAAATTACCAACGCCCTTTGCTCAACTGTGAATTAGTGTCATCAGATAGTAGTAGAAGTAACTAAAAACCAACTCTTTAAGCAGTTTTCTCTTCACGGGAAGTTTTCAGTAATTGTTTAATGGAGAGTCTTTCAGCCTCGGACATCTTAAAAGCGCTTATTCACTACTAATCAAATGAAGATTAAAAATGGAGCTGTCGAGGAAAAGAATCGTTAACAATTATTCTCGAAACCAATATCAAAAATCTTGTTCGATTGTTCGGAACTGTCATCATTATCAGTTACCAGTTTTTTTCAATGGTTATCTTACAAATTCAATTAATCACTATGATCTCATTGATATTTGATCGTATCGTTTTTGATATCTATGCAATTCTGCAAAAAGTAAGTTTCCTTTTTGTTGCGCAATGTGAAGGAAATGTGCGTTTTGCGATGTGCGTTTTTCTGATCCTTAAAACATACTGCTAATTTATGCTAATAGTCCAAATTATTTAACATTATCTGGATATGATTTGTTGCTAATAAAAAATCTATACATCATTCTTCCAGAAAGATTGTAGTGTCTGACGGATTTAAAGCCAAACTAAAATATCGAGTCTGATCCTATAACACTTACATCCATCTTGAATCATAAATAGGATATCTGCAGCCAGTTCGTCGTATATCATATTTTTTTCTCTAATAATTATAAAAAAACTTACTCTGAAGCGTGACCCATTCATCTGCTTACCCTTCTTAAGCCCGGATTGTGACTGCTGCTGTGAAGATGCAGTGGTTGCTGTTGATGACCGGAATGAAACATGGTGGTCATATCTGGTTCCGGTAAAGATTGTTTCTGTAATCAAAAATGCTTTGATATGTTTTGGTAACATATGGATAGATGAAATTTTCATACACTGTAAATTACTAATATTGTTATTTAAAGTCTTAGAATAGTATGAAGAAAGAAGACAAAAATAAGACATAGAATTATTAAAACAAATAAATGAAACTTCTCCTACTTTTGTCCTTGAAATCTAATTCATCGTCAGATGATGAATCCGATGACTCCATAGTTGCTGATTCTTTGTGTCTAAAATACAAAATGCGATTTAATGAAATGTTTGATGGTAACCATTTCAAATCTGACCATCACAATCATGATGGGAAATAAATTATGAGAACAATATGGGATTAAAAGGAAAATTACCAACCAGCAAAGTAAGAGATAGTTTCTATCTCAAAAATTTGAAAACTCTATCAGATTAATTGGTTTATAAATATTTCTTTGAATGTTGCAAAGATCTCTACCTATCACAAGTTATTCTCACTTAATTAAAACAAATAAATAAATGGAAATGTGTTGATTGGCATACCTTTTATCAATAATTGAGAAGCGCCCTTCAGTGCTCGCATACTTACAAGTGGTTGATAGTGTGTCATGTTGAACTGCTTGTGTACCCGGTCGTTTCCAACGTGGGATAATGAGGCGTGACGTTGAACTGCTGAAGAAGTTCATCGGATGAAATGTTTAGGCTATAATGAAAATCATTCATTGATCTTTTGTTGTAAGCATAGTCTCTCAAATGAAAATTAGCGATATATTGCTTGGTGTTTTCGAATGAAAGCTTTTTTGGAATTAAATTTGCCCTTCCTGATTAAGTAGGTGCAAATGACTGGAAGACTACTAAATAACTGAAATAATTATCAGTTGCTAAAACGAATCAGGAAACAAATTATTTTCATGAGCCTATCTTAATAAATTAAAAATTTTTGGAAAACAACGAATTAGTCATTTGTAGAAATACTTTAAATTCATCACCATTGGAAGTGGATTGTTTGCGCGGTATCTTTAAATGAGAATGCAGAAAATTGATTAATGTAAAAGACATTAACATATTTGATAAGAAAAGAGTGAAATGACTTGAAATCAAAGCAATAACAATAGTTGAATTTGAATTTTCAACGGAACATAAAGTAAGCGTTAAATCCATAAAGTAACGTTAAATCTGATGAAATTCAAAAATGCTTAATTCAAGCCCAAATTAAACTGCAGAAGATGTAAAATATGGTATGCAGAGGGAACGATGATAACATTTTCATAACGTTGTCTTGTTTAAAAATATCATATATTGATGATGATTCTGATTGGAAATGGATTTCTGAATAATGACAATTTCACCCTTTTTGACGAATTAAAACACTCCAAGACTACAGGAGAATTGATTAAATAAAATGATAATGAAAGAAGAAAGAAAATGAATGGAAATTGTTTGATGTCACACGTGATAAAATACTTTTTTCTTGATTGAGAAAATGGGAATTCTGATGGAGCGATAAACGTAATTAAGACTATCGCAACATGTACTGCTGGTTTGCAGTGACAAAGGAACTGAATAATTTCATTTGATCTAGGCTCTTTTCCAGCTCTTTCTGAATCATTTTGCATATATTAAATAATGTTTCTTTAAGTTTAATTTCTATCTCAATGAATTTTTTCATACTTCAGTGTATTAAAAATGAAAACATAGAAATCAAGAATTAAAGTCCAAATGTGATCATTGACTGTTGCCGCGACTAATGTTGCCGTCTTAATTGAAGTCGACAAAACTTATTTTCCAGTATTAAGTCTTTCGTAACAAATGTTTTGTAGCAGATGTTTTAGTCTAAAGATGGTTAGTAAATAATTCATGATATTTCATGAAATCATAAATTGGATTCATTCTTGAAATGATTTCTTAGACTACCCGACATTTCTTCAATGAGAGGGAGATCAGAAGAATTTTTTGAATATAATTTCAGGTACTTTCCATCTTAGATCTTTATAAGTTGAAAAGAAAAAATAATTATAGCAATCATCAGTTCATGACTAGCTAATCTTATTTTGATCATTCCAAAACGTCAAAGTTTAAGGAAGTTTTATGATATATGGAAGAATTGACTGATGACAATGACGATGGAAAATGCAGCAGTGATGGTAATGAGAGCAATGACAGCAATAAAATTGGCAGCATTTGAGAGGCGACGACCACACAGACTAGCTGTAGGTTTTACGTTACCTATGAAATGACACAATCACTGATTGGAAGACAAAAACTGATGCTATAGTTTATCGTTTTTGTTATTATATCGTTTTAAAAACCAGTTTGTAAGTAGTCTTCATTGATTTAAATGAATCATGGATTGGCCAGGTCATTCGTTCGTTCGTTCGTTCGTTCGTTCGTTCAATTTTCTTCTGTTGGATTAAGTTTCTCAAGTAATCACTTTTATAATACTTAAAGCTTTTGTTTCTTGGCTCAAAATGTTTGAGTTCAGTCTTAATGGATTACTTTTCGAAAAAGTAAAGTTTTTTAGAGAAAACACTTATTATTCCTACGTTCGAAAAAAATTGGAAAGTGATGTCTTTCATACAAAAGCCTTTTCAAAGATATCTGTTTGAAATTTAGGGATACAATACTTCAGATTTAACTTAAGAAAATGCGAAATACTTTTACGAGAAGTTGAATTGTTGAAGAAAAAAGGAAATCATTCTGAAGTTAATGAATATATTCACCGACAAAATTTTTTTCCATCATCGCAAAAAATTTTTCAACGCTTTCAATGAATTCCAGTCTTAAATGCGAAATCTGCGATAAAACATGAGCATTCTCAAATGATAGCAAAACATTAAAAAGAAGCAAAATTGATGAAAGCATATGTCAATGATATGATTAATGTCAACAAGATCCTTTGTCACGATGCTAAAAATCATATTCCCCCAATGATTACTTCAATTTCTTATATTATCGGTGAAATAAAGAGTCGGGTGGGTTGAATTGTAAACACGATAAATAAAACTTATTTGAAATAAGCATCATTCAATTTAATTATAATAAAAAAGGATAAAAGTTAATTAAGAGTATTGCTGTGTTAAAAGACTGATATCACAAGCATATTTTTTGAGAAGGCCTATACTTGGCTCTGCTTAACCCACTGCAACAAGTACACCACATTTTCTTCAACATTTTTCTTACCGATTTTAATCAAAGATTTCATAAGTTAGAAATATAAACGGGAAAAGAAATGCAATAGTTTAAATGATAACTGTTTAGGAACAATTAGTCAAATAATAGTCTAAAATATAGTATTCAGAGGAAAATGATAAAAAACCATTCACATTCTATTATTTGTGAGATAATATTCACAAACTATGACAAAAAAATCTGTTATTATTGTAAGGCTAATGGCTAAGCGAGGTAAATTTCAACAAATTTTTAAACGATAAAAAAAATCAAGCATTTCTTGGTAAAAGTGTTTGTGAATATTTCATCAGTAAATCAACAGAAAAGTCTTTTCCTTGAATGTGAAGTCTTGAAACTTTTACTGTTGATTAATTAAAAATAAAATAGAACGACCTGCTCGACAACATGATCGATCGCTATTTTTTCGCTTTCATTTGATGGAAAATTCAAAAATTACGTGAGAAGAAACTCATTTATTACTTCTAATCTTGATTAGTACTCAAGTTCTTCCTTTTGCATCTATCAGATGCTTAAAAAAGTGTTTGTAAATGGAACTTTTAACTGGACATGAGCTTCTATTCTTAACAAAATTAATGGGTCAAAAAGAAATCAAGAATGTATTAAAGGAATGAAAAAATGACTAATTCATGCTGAAATTAAAGAAGGGCAGGGAAAGGCAAATTACTCTCCGAATTAAAGAAAGGCAAATTAATTACTCTTAATGAAGGATGATAATGATTATAGTATTAGTAAATATCATCTCCATGATAATGTGCCAGTTAAATCACTGACAGCAAACTTTCTGTGCTGTGGAGTAAAGTGGATGTGCCAATGTCGAAGACATTGTTAGTGGAATAGGTTAATTAATTCAAATATCCTTTCTGTTATATAGTCTGCATTTGACTTTTGGTTTTTTGCGCGAAGACTGAGGAAAAGGAAATGAGGGAACGGGAATGATAAGAGACATACAATTTGAATGTCGCACATTACGGGTTACCCCACTGCAGTACATTTTTCTGCTTCTCGATGCCTTTTTAAAAATTTTTTTTCTTTATCATTAAACTGGTCATATGTGTTGTAGTCGAGACCAAGTAAACTTAGAATCTCTGACTGCACTGCCTGAAATTTAAATCCATCAATCTTCATCATCCATATATGTTATCTTTTTTCCTTCTCTCTTTGTCGATGATTTAATATTTTGTAATTCTTTAAATTCATGTTAACTTGTGATGTATGAATCCCTTTCAGTTGTTAAATTTGCTCAAGAAATTTCCAGAAAATTCTGTTGCAGGACGCAAAGTTGGGTTTTTTGCTGTTCTTGGAAAAGGATTCAAGTACGACTAATATTTATCAGTTCTGAAATTACAGATAACATAGAGAAAAGTAGATAATTATGATAAATTGATAGTACATAATCTATAAACAGTCCGAACATTCTAGAAAATATAAAGAAGTATGTTTTTGCCAGTAAAGCTTGATCACCCCACTGCTGTATATCTCTGTGACAGATATTATTACTGCTATCTCTTGGAATGTACCGGAAGGTCAACAAAAAGTTTCAAGATCCAACTTTAGGCAGTAAGTCAGTGAAATTCATTTATTCATCTTCATTGGATCTTTAAAAAGTTGAAGATATGGTATTGCTTTTGAATTTAGCTATTAGAAAATGGATCGATTCATTCGAATAGGCTAACTGAATTTGAGTCAGTTACGACAGCATAAATGTGATGGAACTCCTGGATGGCGCTAGAATAAGTGAGGCCATTGTTCTGAATTGAACACAGTTCTTTGAAGTGCTAATTTTAGAGAGTAGTTTTGGGCTCTAATATTCCGGTCCTTACACAATTAAATTTTTCTTCAATCTAGCATGATGATTTTCAATCAATGTTTACACTTCCTTCAGAACAGTTTCTGAACACAATACCGAGATCACCCACAATAGGTACTGAAGGGAAAAAAAATTCGTTGGACAATGAAGGTATTTCTCGTTTTTGGCGAATTGTTTATTTCAACTTTCTTATCAATATAAAACAATATAACCATTTTGAACTCAGTATTAGTTTTTTAGACAACTGCTTGTTATAAATAATGGTAATGAAATTCAAACCCTTTCTGTGTGTTGAAATATCCGAAGAATGACAGAGTTTTTTTAAAGTTCTTCAAATTTTAAATAACAAGCAAATTATTGTTTGTTCTATTCAAATTATCATTTGATTAAACCACGCACAATTTTTGCTTTTCTGAAACAGAAATGTGAGAAATTATTTAGAAAAGCTTCAAAAAATTTTCAGATAATCACGGATGCGCTCAATCTTTCATACCAAAACGACTTCGGGTAATTGTTTTCTCATACCTTTTTAAGAAATTTAAGTATAATTATCCATATATTTATGCTTATATAATGCAAAGAAATTAAAAACAAATGAATGAAACAATTTAACAAATAATAATTATTCGAATTAAGCTTTGGTTCACAGACTTTCTTCATTAACTGATTAATAGATCGCAATTTCTACATGTTTTGCTGAAAACTGTCTTTTCACATATTCATTTCCTTTAAAAGAACAATATCACCACGGGGATACGAGCAATGCACAGAGTGCTAATCTAGGAAGAGGAAGGGGATAAATATCTCAAATTGAGATTGATTATAAACATACAATTTTAAGAAATAATTGAAATTCAGTTATTCAAAGTCATTTTTTAAAAACTTTGAATTATTAATCCTGGGGTTAAAGTTCAGAAGCTTTGCAGAGATGTAATAAAAGATAATATTTCAATGAAGAAATTCAATTATTTGGTGAAAAAACAGAAAAAATTAGCCAAAAAGGATAAGAGCGAGTAAGGTCCAGTAATAATTTATTCAATCGTTTATAGACTATTTCTTCATTTCTTTATCAATAATTAGAATTTGACTGTTTCAACTGTTAGTAATCGCCCATGCATTGACAAAAAATCATCGTGCAAAATTCTTATTGTCGAAAAGAGGCAATAACGAAACAATTAGTGGAGGAGATGAGTAATTAATAAATCATACATACTTCGTTATAACACTTTTACATTATGAAATTATGTTGCTTATTGACTATAGCTAGTAGCCAAAAAAGAAACTATCTTCTAAAATCTTAGATTTAGGGTAATTCAAAAAATTTGCCTCCAAAAAGTACTCTATGTTAAGTTAAAATTTCATAGCAGTGATTCATAAGCATCTGTCGTTGCATCAAGACCGTACTTGCAATAGTCAATGATTGAAATAAACTTGCAGTATCAAAAAAAGATTGTAATTTTTTGTGAAATTACAGCGTCGTATGATGTTTAGTTATGATTTTTTAATATTTTGCAAAGAAATAAGAACTATTTACGACCTTATAGTAATATGATTCGATATGTTTAAGATCAGTTGAAATTGCGCGAGACGCAGGTGGTGAACAATGGATACAGGTTGGCTATACTGAACGATAGATTTGAAAAATTGGTTGGAAGAAGTGAGATGAATGAAAGATGATATGATTGTTGGACAGTGTTTTGATAGTGTAACATTTTTGATTGAACAATCATTCAAAATTTTTAGCGATAAGTAAATAATGCTAGCAATTCTTCAAAATTAATTTTGAAAATTTCAAGAATATCATAATTTTCGATTTTTTTTTCAAAAAACAAGCCCTGTATCTGTTATTAAGGCTGTAGCCAAAGTATACTATTCTCCAATCGATCTTACAAGCAATGACACTGCTTTATCACTAACAGAAAGATTGAAAATTGCAAATTACAAGGTAAAACCAAAATTTGTATGAAGCTAATAAATGCTTCACAAATTAATATAACTTTCTGAGCAGTTTAATTTGTTTCTGAGATCGAAATCAATTTTTCCGTTTTCTGATCATTTGGTAATCAAAATAAATATTTTAATTTCTGTTTTCATAGAGCGCCCTGTTCAAATATGAAGTATTAAAGAAAGAAATAGAGAATGATCCTGAACTCTTGAAAACTCATCTGCAAAATATGGTCCATAGTGGCTTGTCAGATCACGGTTATCATCAAAAGAGTAAAATAAAGGTAAATTTCTCATTGGTTTGTTAGACCAACATGTAGATGATGATGAAGGTATTAAAGAAACTACGATTTAATAACTGTCTAGCACATTGAAACAAAGTTTAGATAATAAGAGTCGTCAACTTATTAAATTCAAAGGTGTTTAGCAAACATTTTCTGATAATTTGCTCCTTCCTGTTAAACATTCCTGTTAACTATGAACTTCTTAAAATTTCTATTTCTAATGCAAAATTTTGAGTGGGCTCTGCATCATTTCAGAATCATCGTCCAAATTTGGAGAAAGTCAACTTATTTAGTATGTTTTTTCTGTTTTTTGGTCTGATTTGCTATTTGTTGAAGAGAAATGCCTTTTTCGAGAATGCATATTAGCCTTGCAGAGAAGATCTCAGTGAATGATTTGATTGAAAAAAGTGTCGAGAATGTGATATTAACAGAAATGTTATTGTATGATGTTCGTTATGATACTGCATGGGAAGCAGATTACACGAAGAAATTCAACAAAGGCAGAATGAAAACAACAAATGGCGATGGTTGGGTTCTTCCTCTTCAGAGACTCTGCGATAAGATACGACTTTCATCAGATTTAATTGTAAAATGGTCGCAATCTCAATAATTATTGCTGGTGACAATTATTAATTAGTAGATAATCTGTATCTATCGGGCACTTACCATAGAGATGTAAAAATTCGACTGCTTATGAACTTTTCAAATGCGACTCGTGATGCTTAACATTTTGAAAGGACGAAAAAACTGCAAGCAACATGCATTAATTATGTAGGCGCTAGCACTGCGCATTTCTCTTGATGATAATTGCTTTTGGAAATGTGCATTGATTGAATTTTATTAGATTTTGATAAATGAGAATTTCTTCTCAAGCAGTCATCCATTTCCGTCAAAGTATGGTTCTGCATTATTTCGATATTTTGGTGCATTATATAATTTGTTAAAAAAATAAGTGATTGATCTATTGCGCCCTGGCTTATCTATGATCCAGGCTAATTAATTTAGTGTACTGATATAGGTCTCTTTCAGATTGGCATTAGTAGCGATTTTTTCGCAAGAAACGAGAAAGTGAATCTCGAGGATGCGCGCTCTTTCATTCTCTATCAACGACTTACGCGAATGCTGGTAATCCGAATCTTCCATAAAAAGCACTTTTAAAGCGAAAATTATTACTCAGATAATATTTGCAGGAACTGAGTAAATGGTTGGAGAATGATGAACTAAATTATAGGAATAGTAATTTAGAAGAATTTTTCATGAAGGATTGGGACGGAATAGAAATCACAAAGCGTATGAATGAATTCATTCAAAATGTGCAGAATGATTTAGATCGAGTTCGACTTCAAGATCGATGTAATTTTCATGTACTATTTTGAGAAAAAGGAATTAGATTTTTTGGAGAAAGCTTATAGAGGTCAGCTACTCGTTTGCTAAGCTTTGGTAATGCAACTAATTAAGCTTTTTATAAGAGATAAGAGAAGTATTTAAAGAAATATATAAAAAAATATCGACAAAATAGAGTTTCAGGGGGGGATATTTCTCACCTGATACCACTGTCTGTTAATGGGATAGCAACTGTTAAAAGATATCAGGCTTAGTAGATGAAGATAGTTATTTAGTTTACAATAATATTGTGATGTGGAAAGCACTGATTGGAAGTCGAAAACAGGTTTTTATTCGAAGTATGACTGGTGGCATGGAACATCGGTTTGAAATTCTGGATAATCAAGTGAATCACATGGCTTTTACCCATCATGCATTCGATGAACATCTTGATTTGTCTCGCAATAAAAGTAAAAAATCTAATTAAAAGCCAAAAAAGAATGCTAGGAGATTTTTGAATAGAAAAAGAAATCGAGTTAATTCTTTGTTTTCACAGTGTTTTCATTTGAAATTTACTTGCGAATAACGTTATAAACTTGAAATGTCACATAGGAATCAAATGTCGTGATTCAACTCGTGTAGTACTGACCTATCCAAATACTGCAAGCAATGATTTCATTCATGCGAATTATATTCAAGGTGCACCGCTCTTTAATAAATTTATCATTACGCAGGTATAAATTTGTCTTATTTCATCTATCTGAATCCGTAAGTGGAGAAGAGTTTGAAAAATACAAGTAAGTTTTATTTTTTCCATCAGGCACCCATGGAAAATACAATTGGCGATTTCTGGCGCATGGTTTGGCAAGAAAGGTCACCTTATATCTTCATGCTCATAAGTCGAAAAGAAGATAACAGATGTGCTCAGTACTGGCCGAGGCTAGCAATTTTTATGCCGTGATTTTGCGCTTATTCTTATTACAAATCTTATGAAGTAGAACAGTGATTCAATACTAATAACTTTTATGTTTTCATGATTTAAACTTTCTCTTTACTCGTAAATGACACTGTTCATCAGTCCTACATGATAACTTTCCATGAGATTTATATTTTATTGGATTGTTCTGAATAAAAGAAAGTAAATCTTTCTTATTATCTGCTGAGCGTGAATGAGATTTTTTTTTTAATAGAAGAACTGGAGATCAAATAACCTATTATGGATTGACAATTATCAATTCAGCCGTTGACAAATTTCGCTTGCCGTTGTTTCGTGTTACATATTTGATTGTGATTGGACCTGGACGCGATAAAGTTTGCATTTAGTTTGTCCTCAACTGATATAATATTAACATTTTATTAAATTTAAAATTCCTCAAGACTTTGGATGAAAAGATATTATATAATAGTCATTGTAAATGAAGGTTCCTACGGCTACTTCAGATTGACCTTTCATTTTTTTAACTTTCTTAATTTCGGGTATATTTGAACCCTTACAGTTACGTGTTGAGCATTGGCAAGGTGATATGAATAATTCAGACAACGTAGTGCTACCTTTGCAACTCTTACGACTAGCTCGCAACTGTTCTTATCCAACAGTCATACATTGTCATCTGGGAATAAGTCGATCGGCTACACTGGTTGCTGCTGAAATCTGCATCGCCTACCTGCTCAAAGGACCGGCTTACAAGGTTAGCCAACTACCGGCTGCTCATTTACTTGAGAATTCAACTTGGATTTAATGGCACTCACAAATTGAGTAAGTAATTTTGATTCTAATATTGATAAGATCACGATTACGTCAGAAACAAAATGAAGAATCATTGTTGCAGCGCTGCGTGCAAAAAGCAGTGCAAATACTACGCTCTCAAAGACCATTTTGTATCGAAACGCCAATGCAATATATATTTGTACATCGAGTAGTGCAGAAATTTCTGCACGATTATGCAGGCGATCCACGAGGCTTTCATGCGGAATATAAGCACTGGATTGAATCGCGGGCTATGAGACCATTCATTGACGATGTGGAACAAAGAGTGAGTTTTGGCATGTGATTCGCGATAAAAGTTTAGATTTCTATTTGAAATTGAATAAAATGGAAATGGCAAAATAAGTGGTAGTAATCAAAGTTTTACAAGAAAAACTTATTTTTTATGAAAATCCATTCAATTTTTAAAAGAGCGTGCAGCTTGTTCATATGGAATATCCTGCGCCAGCTTGGTGGACATTCTCAGTTCAAAACTGCTAATTCTAGATTCCTGGATATCGACTACTGTCACCACGTTTTGATCCTGACTTAATTCGATTGGTGCGACATCGCGAACGTCCGGGCTGTCGTCGTGAGACTCACGATTGCGTTGGACAGATGCCGATACCCTTACAAGATACCCGGGGGCAATGCCTCGAAGAACTGCAGCTAACGAAACGATATCCACGAGGTGATCGATATGATTGAAACTTTGAGCTTATTAGATTTGTGTTTTTGGCAAAAATAATAGATTTGAAATCATTAAAGCTATTTTTACACTTTGGAGTTAAAGAGTTATTATAAGTGGATTAATACTTTGAATAAATAACATACTGCCAATAAATAACGGATTAGCTTCTGAAAATATTGCTATAGCTATAGTTTGGGTTAATGTGTTAATTTTTAATTACTTTATGATTTCTCTATTTTCTTTTAAAATAAACAGTTATCTTCTAATCTTTACTCACTTTAAAAATGTAAAATTTTTTTCCTAATTGGAAAATTTCTCCATTTGGATTTTTATGTTTTAAGTAAGTTCTAAAAAGTGTTTTTGAAGAATTGAAACTATTTGAATATAATTTAGCTTCACGAAGTATTGCTATAGTCATAGTTCTCTTTAATACGTTGATTTTTGATCAGTTCGCGATTTTTTTGAAGTTTGAATGTTTTTAGTATACTTTCTAACATTCCAGTGTATTTTTTTGGGTAAAGCACGAAGAAGAGAAAAAGAATATTAAAAATTAATAAAAAAACTTTTAAGAAAGCAATCTGTAAAGAGCATACAACTAACGACAAAGAATTGTCGTCAGCAAAGAAGACAGGAATCAAGTAGCTTGTATTTATGACCAATTTTTAATATCCTTTTTCTCACTATTAATCAATTATCTAAAAGGTTTTTCTGAGTCAGCTGAACTGATCATCGGTAAATGAGGTGAGGGAATTTAGTTGGAAGGATTTAATAGATGGTTTTCAGTCTGTTTTTAAGATTGTTATTTGAAAAAAGGGAGCTGATGACGACATTTAAATATTTACACTTTTATCCTAGAAGCAAAAGTTTATGTATTAGCCATCACAAAACGTTAAAAGTTATCTCAAGGCAATTTCTCTATATACTTAATAAAATTATTGAAGCTAAGGCTCTTTTACCATTTTACATTACCTTACATCATTTTTGCTACGATTATTCTACCTAAGAAAATTGAAAAAAAAAGAAAACTCTTGACGATAAAAACTTAGCTTCGAGCGCTAATGACCAGTTTGGTTGAAATTTCTTACTTTAGAGGAAACAAAAATTATATCATACTGGATAAGAAATGCCAAATTCTCTCTAAAGTGAAATAAAGTTTGTTTTCGAATAAATGTAACATCTTGCTGTCATGACTGGAACATCATCAATATACGATATAAAGCGAAAAGAGAGGAAAATGTAATTTAAACCTAGTGCAAATCGTAGACGGCGCAAAATGCAACTTTAGTTGCGAAGATACATCGAAAAAACTTATAAAAATGCCGGTTACTTTCACGAATCTCTCCTTACTCTTTTCTTAAAAAGTTACATTTTTTATTGAACTTTTAGTAGATTTTTTCCGACATTCTAACTCTCAGACTTCAATGTCTTTTTTAAAAAAAAAAAACTTCCACTAATCATTTTAACAATTTCATTCTTTTCAATATCTTTTTCTCCCCTATTACTTTCGCAGTAAAAGAATTTGGCTTCAAAGTAGTCTTGTGGAAATCAAAAATTAGGAAATAAATTATATAGTAAAGCACTAAGCACCATTAATTTCCTAACTAATTTTCTCTGCTTAAGCTCATTTTTTATTATCAATTGAAAGTGACAATATGAATTACATTGCAATAAATCTTCTATGCATTCATGCATGAATTCGATGAAAATACTTCATTAGTTAACCATTTTGAAGATTTTTCTTCGCCAATTTATTTTAATATAATTCTTGTGCGCTTCATTTATCAACATTATTCTGTTAAAAAAAGTCATGAAAGCAACATTTCATTTTCGTCCCAACAGGATATCTTTAACAAAAGAAAATTGTCATTATTTTCAAATGCGACAAATTTAGTTGGCCAAGAAAGTTCCATCGGAATAAAGCAATAAATTATTTCCAATGCCTTTGTCGGAACAAACTTAATTTGGCGACAACAAAATAAACAAATATTTCTAAATTGATTGGTAATTTACTGGCCTTAATTTGATCGTCGCTACAGTGTAATACTTAATCGTGAAATATGCAGTCTGATAAAAATACTAAATTTTTATGCTTTGCACTAGAATTTTCCATTCTTTTAGAAGATTTTTTGGAACATTTTCAACTATTTAGATTTCTTATTTTATCAACCTGAACATCACTCTCTGAGATCAACCCAGAGATTTCATTATCTTAATTACTGCAATAATTTTTAATTTTCCCTTAACTTTCAAAAGAGGGAATTTGATTGCCTTAAGACTTCTGGTCATGTTGAGCTTTGTGTAAGACAATAGAATAAATTTTGGAAACATATTATGCTTCTTTCCCCTTTTTATGAAAAAATGAAGCTGTCATCACCTGTAACCATTTGAAAAAATCAAATTGTGCTCTTTTCCTTATTTATCTGTAAGTTCAAAAATTTTAAGTAAATTTATTAAGGAATTATGTAGTACTTTCATTTGTTTGACCTTTACTTTGACCCATTAAATGCTTCTTTTTTGCACGGACACAGAAATTTACTTAACATTTTTACCATTAATCATATAGATAATGTAAACCGGAGTAAAGTAAAGGAAGAGAAAAAGACACCCAACTTTCATTAAATGTCATTAACATTCTCATTTCATCCGTTCATTCACACTTTCATTCGTACAACTAAAAATGGAGTGCCATTGCTTGGAACTTAGTTCTTGAATCTTTCAGATTTGAAATTATCGATCATTCAACAAATATTTCATTTCCTTTCCTATTCTTCCTGCCTTGTCTCGAATTCATAATGAACATTTTGTTAGGTTATAGGCATTCAAGGTGTGCTTCACGATTTGAATGAAGACAATTGATACAAAATTAGTATTACGACAGAATATTTCACATTATACCATTAAGCAATTGGGAGAGTTTTGGAGGAAACGAAATGTATGAAATAAAAATGTGATTTCTTTTTTTCAAAAAAATTAACTAAATTATTTAATAAGCGTTCTACTGAGCGAACAGCTTGCTTTCTGATAATTATAGCATTATAGCATTCAAATTATCGAAAAACATCAATTAAATGAATTTTGTGAGTTAATTTGTAGATGTAAGTATGCAAGAAAAAGTGTTCTGCAAGTTTTTTAAAACTAATTACTTCTCTTTATTGGATCTTTTCGAATTTCTAGAAATTCTACTTGCAACTGACTTTTTGACAATTCACTGTTGAAATTCTGATGAAATGTAAATGTAAAATGGAAATGAGACAATCAGAACGTACTTTGAAAGTACTTTTCCAGGGAACATGAATATTCATTAAGATAGAATTTTCGTTTTGCTTGCTTTCTTTTGTTTGACACATATATAGCGCAGATCAGTTTGCCATTTACTAATAAAAAATACAATTATAAGTTAAAGATAATTGGAACACTGATGATATAAAAGCAGAAATTGACGTCAGAAGATTTGAAATTATGAGATGTGCAAGGATAAGCAGAAATTTTAGCTGCAAGTGGATTGCCAAAAATGTCAAGAAAGTTACCGTGGTAACATATTACTCCTTTATAATTTATATTTCCATTTCACAGATAAATTATTTTACTTCATTCCTCTTTTATTAGCTCTTTTGGCCACAAAATGTCACTGCTATATGCTTAATAGTTTCTATTAAATTTGAAAAAAAATTTAAATTTGTTACAAAATGTCGATTATGTTGTCGAGTAGGACAGAGTCTCAAATTGATTAAGTAGACGAAAAACGTCCGAAATTTTTTGAAAACTCATACTTCAAATTTCAAACGAGATATTGTATTGTTATAATATAATCGTACATGCTCCATTGGTATTTCTGGCCTTTAAAAAAACCCAATAGGATCTTAGAGCCTTACGGCTTTCGAGGAAAAAATATAACAGTGAAGGTATAATATTCAGAATGAACAAGTGATCAAATAATAGTGCTAAGGAAAACTTAAGAAAGCTGAATTGTCATAAATCTATGACAAATATTATATTAAGCATTTGAGCAAATTATTAGTTTGCTTTGACTTTTTTCTTTAAATTTAAGTATTTTTCAAATTGACTTAATATAACCTGTTTTGAGTTATTTATGCTCTTTGTATTTACAAATTTATTGATTTCCTCAGCTCAAATGTCTCACATAGTAGCTTGCAGGAAGATTCGATCTCATTTTCATGCTTACATTCAACATTACTATCACAAGTTAATCTTTACGCTTTTTAATATCGCTTATTAATCAACGTTTGAACTTTCATTTCAATTCAGTAGCCTTTCAATAATTTCACTGTAATTTTTCCATGACTGATAATTGAGGACCAAATTTCACATTACAATTATCACTGAAATGAATACTACCAGTAGGAATTTGCATTTTTATAAAAAAAGTACTTTTTCGAACAATTTTTAGACTTCCGCAATTTAGATCATTTATTCCACTTCACCTATTATTCAGTTTTTTTCCTTCTTTTAACAAAGCCTGAATAGTCTAGCTGAATAGCCTTATAAACAATTCAATCAGTTGTAAATAAATTGGATTTTTTCTTATAATGTCCTTTTGGATTTTTTATTCTCAAGCTTACATTTCGCATGGCACATTGTTGTTTTTCTTTCAGAATTCCTATGAAGATATTGGCAGTCACTGTTCTAAGACTATAATGCAAAATTCAAAAGTGTTAAAAGTACTGTAATGATATTATAGGTCACAGAAAGGAAATTTTGTCGATCGCTTAATTGATTTTCTTTTCAAAAATATATCAGCAAGTTGCTGCACATTTAAAAGTCAATTTGTTTGTGTGTGTTTTTTTTTAATTCAAAAGATTAAAGGAAATGTTTAATAATGATAATTTACTGCAATAATTATTTTATTTTGCTATTTTTGGCGCTAGGGACACAACGCTCAATCAAATTATTTTAAATTGTTTTTTTTTTTTTTCTAGATTTAAGCTATCAGGAGAAAGAATTTCTATTGAATGAAAATAGTAATTGCATGTCCGATCTAAAATGTGTATCTTTTCATATTAAATTACATGTTAATAAGTCAGATGAGTATATATCGTTGCTTTCTCTCTTATTCATATAAAATAAAAGTAGTTTATTAGATTATAAGCTCTAATAATTGGCATTTAACAATCTTTCTCAATTTCAAAAGAGTTTTTTTTTTTTTATAAAATTGAAAAAAACTAAGTTATGATTCAGGGAGTTACTTCAGCTAATTCCTGATACTACTCTGCAAAATATGAGTGACAAGTGGGAACGACAGCTATAAAGCCTGATTGATACGAGAAAGAATAAAAAAATCATCTCATCATCGTTGCAAGAAGTGAATATGGAATTAATTTATTCGTTGATAGCTGTTTGTGAATGCAGTGATTGCGTGAAATGCTGATTTGTGTAAAAAGTGGTCAAGGATTCACGTGCGAAAGAGATGTCATGTGGTTACTTTACTGATTACTGTAAACAGGTTTCCGGGAATTTATCCTCGTGTGTAAGTGCGTATATGTGCACTTAAAGGGTGCGGCAGCGTAAGTGCACCCAGGTAGATAGCTAGCATTTATTAGTCTTTAAAGTATTTAAGAATATAATTGCGCAGACACAGATAGTGTCTTCTGCCAAATAATTTCATATCTCTTATGATTTAAGCCTGAAATAATAACTATTCAGGAGAAGGATTATTAAGATAATTTATAAGGGATAATAATATCGAGCTTGCAAAGTTATTTGTTTTCTTTTTTGCTAAGTGTTTTAGTTCTACATTTCTCAAAAGAAGAATCAAGATAGATATGCTAACATTAAAATTAGCAGTTTCAACTATCGCAAGATGCAGAATGAATAATGTGGAGAATGGAAATAATGTACGCCTCATTTTATTCGATTCGGAAACTTTTCTTCTTTGTTTAGAATGATAGTTGAAGCTGCTGTATTCAACGGAAAAATTGTAATTAAGGAAGTAGAACTACGGAAAGCTGCTCAGTTTTCATACTGTTTCTACTAATCCTTATGATATTCTTTTTATGCAGATGCAATTTAATTATATCATCTCTTCCTCTAACGATTATCAGACCCTTTCAGCTTAAACGAAATTTAATTTCTTTCAACATATTTCTTTCACTGTAAAGAAAAGCTCCGTGTTCAAGATGAGTCATTTGCAATTTTTAATCCATCTATTAAAGATTATCGATGATTATCAAGTAACACATATTGAACTTTTTATTTTTAATGAAAATTTTAACCAATAATTTGAATAAAACTCGAAGTTTAGAACTGAGTTCCTTTTAACTTTACCTGAATACTGGAAGAGGCAAAAGGATGCATATTGCTAACTGTTCATTAGAGAATTAAGTTGTTCTTATTAACATAAGTTGATAAAAGTTATAATTTGTAACTGGGGTCATGTATAGATAGTTTATAATAAAATTCTATTAGTGCTTAATTCATTAATTATACTAAAACAAAAACACTCTGTTGCTTTTTGCCATATTGATATCTGTATGCTAAATTGAGAATAACTGATATTTTTGTATGCTTAAGGATTTAATTTTTGTCGTCTTCTTTTTTTAAGACAAAAGTAATAAAAAATATTGAAGAGAGTAATGAAATAGGGCAATTTCGTGGGAAGAATAGATTATTTGGAAAAAAAAGGGGATTTGTAATTTCGAGAAGAGGCATGAAAGAAGAGGGAAAGGTAGAAGAAGGCATTATGTACATAAGATTATAAAGTTTGAGGAAGAGGGTAATTCTAAAATCTGAAGAATTTTCACTCACAATTTAGTAGTACTTTATGCAATTTTTTTATTCACAAAAAAAAATCAATTGACGCTTTGCTTCAATACAACTGACAGCAGAGATTACTATCTGAAAGAAATTTGAATAGCAACAGGAGTACAAGCAATGGCAGTTCCTACCATAATGTAATTCAATGGATAGAATTTTTAATTTTATTCACTTGTTGGAAGAAATACTACTTTTTTTTAGTTTTTGAGAAAATGTTTTTCAGACTTCATTAACAGAGAACACTGATAAGAATGAGAGAATGATATGAACCACGAATGCTCAATTTTTATGTCATTTGATAATCGCGTTGGAGAAAAGAGGTTCATAGATAGTATTATTGTAATCACAAATTAATACTTGACAAATATCAAAAAAAAGTTGAAAAATACGTTACTAATGGGAATAGTTTCGATTTGTAGTAGAGGACATTAGCAAAGTACACTAATAATTTACTATCATTAATGCTTTAAATATAAAAGCGTAAGACAATAAAAAAATCCTTTTTAATCTACAAAATTTAACTTTAACCTTTGCACAAATATCTTCAAATTGATATTACCATTGATTAACTGTAACCAATCGAATCTGCTCATAGCAAGGAAGTGAAATTAACTACAAGAGATTTTTAATTAACAATTAATTGCTAATTAAAAATGTGAAGATCTAACATACTAAAAAAAATCTTGAATTGACGTAAGAATTAGGTTTTTAAATCAATATTCTCTGAAATCTAAGCAGCTTTAAAAAATCTTTTTGTGTATAAACAAATACCTTAATTGTAATAATGTATGACTAAATTTTGAACATTTGCTAATTTTTTTGCTTATAGCTTATAACGTTTGACAAAAAAAGCTGATGTCAGAGTCAAGCTGATATCAGCAGTATGAGAATTATTTCTATAGTTATGTTTGTAATTATTATTAAACAAACATTTAACAAATATCTTCTCATCGAAGCAAAGGATATTCATGACGTTATCGCTTCTACTCTAATGGAAAACTTCGAATTAAGATTTTTGTACCTCAAACTTTTAAAACTTTCGTGATCAAAAATTGAAATTAAGGCAATTCAGGATGATTACTGAGTACGACCTTAATTATTCATCAACTTAGTGAGGAACAAAAAATTATCCTATCTGTGTTGTTTAAAATTTCTCATCATTGATGGCTTCTAAATTTAAATTTAACTTGTGATTAAGTGCTATTCATCCCTTGACTAATGATGTCATATTGTTGTCTAAACGTTTAAAATTTGAAGGTATTTCCTTTGTTAAACCTACTTATAAATCTAAAAAGTACTGTATTAAAAGTTCGCAATTTGGTATAAAGCATGCGGAGACGACTGGAACATTTACATTAATGGCTATCCTCAAGATTCCACTTATTTTACTTGCTTAAGTTGCAATGATGTTCAGGTAGTAAGTGTTGATACATTGTCAGACTCAGGCGAAAATGATGCCTGGGAACTAAAAAGAGTAATAAAATGCTTAGTACTATCATTGAAACCAAATTGAGTGCTATGCAGATAAATGGTCCGTAAAAACGGTGGATGAAGTAAATAATCGAGAGATAAGCATTTAATATTTAATGATCGGACCCCAAATGATTTCTCCAAACAAATATAACTGAAAATTTGTTGAGTTTAAAACTGAGTACAAGAAATTAGAAGGAATTCAATGAAAATGTGGATAAAAAGGAACACTGAGGACATATAATGAAGTTACAGATAAAAAGCGCTGAATGCTTAGAAAAGGAGGCGGCAGGAAAGCAAGTTTTTGCGATAATTGAGTCATGTCGTAAATATTATTGTTGACTATTTGCTCAGTTCTCGTCCCTTCTTTTGTTTACGGCATGTCTCATTTGCTATCATACTTTATCACCCAAAATATTCACTTTTTACTGCCTTTGAATTTTGTCCACGTCATGCTTTTATGCATTGTACTTTTGCGCATTATTTTACGTTGACGTTAATTTAGGAAATGAAACTAATTTCAGCATCGAAACAGTGAAATAAAGTTGAAATGAAATTCTAGTTAGTGGTTTCTTGTCTTTTCTCCGCCTTTTCTTTTTTGCAAGAAAATAAATGAGTCAATTAAGTATTTACTGAATTATCCGTTCATCTTTTGAAATTGCTAATTTTCTAGCTACTTCCAGCCTCTTCCACCACCATTCATTCCGACATTGATTTAAATTTAACTTTAAACATTTCAACTCGTTAACATAGAAAATAATTTAACTTTTACATGGATACAATGCAATTTCATTAGATGTGGCTCAACTTTTCACCGCCATTTACGTCCGTAATTTCGAACTGATCCTAAACTGATTTGGAAAAGAAATTTTTTTCTTTTTTTTTGAAACTCTAAAGTGTTGAGCATTCTCATTATTGGTTTTGTTACAACTTCCTCAATCAGTTTTATAATAGCACCATGGCCAAGTGTTTGATATCAAAATATAATAAAGTGAGGAACTTTTCCCTTATAAAGTGTTAGTCTTGGTTTAAAGCTAGATCGAAGCACTTCATAGATCCATCTCATATATTCAGAAGATTAACTAGAAGTTTTGATGGGTACAGTCATATCTACTTACCACCATACTTTTGATTGTTGATTGGTGATGGTGAGATTTAAGGTCTTTTGAGGAACCATTCCCGTCACGTCTACTACGCCATCGCAGTACCACTGGAAAATACATTGTTTTGACGGAGATACGAGTCTAGTAAATTACAGGAGGGAAGTACTTTATGTTTCCAGTTCATTTTCTCAATTCTGATTTTGATTCCTTCAGTTCTCTCTAACTTTTATATTTATCCGTAGTAGAACTAGGACAGTCTAAAAACAACGTAGAAGGACGGGCACAAAGGTAGTAAGGCTTTAAGTCAATCTCCTGACAACTTCTGCGACAAATTGATGGTGCTGACTAGCACAAATACGCTTGATGTAAATATTTACCAATTTAAAATTTTCCTTTTACTTTAGAAAAATCCTTATGTTTTGATTTTATAGCAAAATTTAATTTACTACTTTTTTTGTGATCCAAACTTGAATCTTTGTCTTTTTATCTTAATTATTTAGGTTGCAAATTTGCTATTTTCACATATCTGCCATAGTTCAACTTGTTTCAACTTAAAAAAAATAGCTATTTATTTTCTCCTTTTTCCTAACTATAGCTGTTTATCGGATGTTGAAATAAAAAATACTAACCATTTCAATTGAAATACCAACCATTTACTAAATATTTCAATGTTCAGAATTTATCATCTGAAAATTTAAAAAAAAAACACAATTTAATCAAAAAATAATACAACTGAAGCGAATGAGAAATGGGTCATTGCAATCCCTATTTTTTAAACATTTTTAGCCGGTTGATGTTACATATTTCATTGTATTTTACACTGATTTTATCAATTTTATCCCGGGATTTTGCAGCATTTTAAATTAATACTTTCACTTTCACTTTTGTTAATCTATGATAAATGTATATTTTTGGTGAAATGATTTTTTTTATCGATAACTTTTTTGTTCTTTTTTAAATTATATTCTTTAAAAAATTTTTAGAGTAATGGTCAATTGCATTGTTAAATGAGACAATGGCTAGTGAAAGCATCGAAAGTGACCAATTTACAGCTGCTCGAGTAAGTTACGTTATCGAGAGCGCTATCTATGCTCTTGCTATGCTATTAGGCCTTGTTGTGTGCTGTTATACGTCACGCAGGTATATTCCGTTATGGATTACTGTACAGAAACACTACAATATTAATAATTAGATGATATTTTAATCTGGATAATTTCCTAAGTAGATCAATGATAACAGGTAGCTGTAGTAGCTTAGAATAACTTATGATTAGCTTTGACAAATAAAAAAAAAATGAAAATAAAAAGAAAAATTTCAACGCGTTCATATCTTTGGGTTGAGAAATCAGGACGAATGATTTTCGAATCAGTTATGAAATTTTCATCTCTTCAATTTAAAGTGCGAAAATAGTGGCCAATGCCCTAAATTACATTTTTTTGAATCTCAAATAAATGTCCGCCCGTCACACTGCTTTTTAAGTATAACCGAAGTTTTTTGGGAATATTTGCTTTTGCACAGTTCATTTGGTTCTTTTGACGCTATATTTATTTAATTTAACATTAATTTAGCAAAAAGGATGTGAAAGAGAAAGTAGTTAATAAATTCATTCCGCTTTTTTCTTTTCTAGTGTTTTACATTTCTTTATTGTCTATTTTCACTATTGGCAGACAGATGGGATTGCGTTAACACTCAATTTTTTTGGAAAACTTAGAAATCACTTTGTTTCTTTAGACATTTGCATCTTTTGCTACTGGACTTTTTGTCTTCAAATAAATTTGCACAAAACAACTGAACTTTAAACAGAAAAAATATAGTTAAATTATTAAATAATTGTGCCAATTAAATAATTACTAAGAACCGAAATAATTTTAGGTACAGCAGAAGTGATAAAATCCTTGAAAAATTCTTGACTTCGAGAACTTGAAATTAAGAATTGATAATGCCAAGCTTTTTAATATATGGTTTTTAATCTCCAGATAATGGCATTAAGAAAGTGTGGTTTACAGGTTTAATTCCAACTACAGAAGACATATTGTTTTGGCAGCAAGATTGGTAAGATTTAAAATAAGCCTAACAGTAGCAGATCTCATTGTACTTTATGTCTACGCTCCAACACAAATCATTTGGATTATTACTTATAATGTAAGTTGCACTTCTTTTTTTCTTGTCCAAAATCATCAAAAACACAATTGACTAGGCCTAACGAAAAATAGCATAGTTTAAGGCACCATTAGCTTCGTTTTGGCACTTCCCAACATCAGAAAATGTTGCCCAAAGTTTTGGAAGGTAAGGAGCATCTTTTGGAATGTAATATTTATCAAGTTAAGCAATGTTTTTTACATTTCTTTCAGCTTTTATTTACAGTTTTACTTCGGACAGCTCTCTCACTTCTATTAGAAATACAAATTCGGAAGGAAGAAAAAGCAATGAAAACATTGGGAGAGAGTTATGTGAAATTAAAAACCTAAGGAAATTTTCCCACTTTGAAATTGTCACATTTTTGATATTTAACTTTTTTTTGATAGCCTTAGTGTATCATTCATTCCTAAATCATCGATATTTTCAGTGGTATGGCGGTGATTTTTTATGTCGCATGACAAAATTCATTAATACATTTTCATTGCATCTAACAGCCAATATGCAAGTGCTTATTGCTGCTGATCGTTTGTATATCACAACACATTTACGTCAAATTCATCAAGTCTAACTTTTACGTTTCAGATAATATTTCTTATATTTGAACATCAATACTAATATAAGGGGAAAACTTCTTTACAAATTGTGTCTTATGCACTCAATTTTAGGTTGTCTATTTTAGCATTGCAAATGACTGAAATTACTTTCCTCATCATGACCATACCTTTTATTTACGATACCTTTTTCGTTGGAAAGTTTAGGTTTTTTTTCTAGCTTATCATAAAATAGATGCAAAATAATTGTGCTATTTCCATGATTGTGATATTTTCATGTTGTGGTATTGCGGTATTTCCGTGATAAACAGGATTTGATGAAAATAGTTTCTAGAAGTCACATTTTGCAACAAATCAAATGATAGCGTTAGCATGGATACTTGCAATCGCTTGCGCTCTACCTCAACTTTTCGTTTTTCATGTATATATTTTACCGGATGGTAAACCACAGTGTGTCTCCGTCTGGTTTGTCTTATCTTTATTTTCTTCCTTTTTTCGTCCTTCCAAAACTATTCTCTCAAAATATTTCGGGACATTTCATTGCAGACATTTCAACGGTACTAAATTAAACATATTTCGAGTATTTTTGAGCATGATTAATTCATATTGCTTCAAAAAGTTTCTTTGCCAATTTTACATCAATTCAGGAATTTTTTCAGGACAGTGATGAGGTTTCGTGAATATGTTCAGCAAGAGGTGGCACAAGCGCATTATCTGAAACATACAGCAATGGGTTTGACCAGTACCGGTGACGACAATATAACTTTGGCAGGAAATTTTGATGATATGAGCAATCCATTAGTGGATAGCAGTATGCTGAAAGTTCTCGAGCATGGTAAGTGCTGCAGAACTTTGTCTCTGCACGTTGGACTATTCTGTTCATTTTATCTATTGGCCAAGCCGTTGTTCCAGGCAATCTCAGTTGTTCCAGGTGAACCGAACTGACAAAAATGTAGTAGTATTCTTGTTATGCATCAACATTAACATTAACAAAAGCTTCCAAACTATTGAGATTCATATTTAAACGTGGAGTGTCAGAGCACCTGTGATGTTATCAAATTTTGTTTCTTCCTGACTACATCCTATATGCTTCAAAATCAGCAATGACGTGAGGTGATACCTAATTAGGATCGAAAAGATTCGATTAGATTTCTTGGAAGTTAGAGCTTATTATCGACGGTCCTGAAAGGATTATGAATTTTTTGAGCAATAATGAATTCTAAGAAATGCTTTTGTGATGCTTAACACTTTTCTTAGTTTTTCAGCCTACAACGCACTCCACTTATTTTCCATTTATATACTACCGTATTCAGTCGAATTAGTATGTTATGCTTTAATGCTAATTCTGATGAAGCAATTTCACAGCGATGGTAACGATACTAAAACCCGACAAGAACGGTAATTCAGCAAGGTCTTTTCTCATAAACAATCTTTTCCTCTCCAAAATGCTGTAAAACAAAGCAATTCAAGTTTGTTGCATAAGATATCCAAGAATGTGCGGAACTGTTAAATAGCGATCAGTTGCACAAACCGTTCCTTGTTCATTCGATAAAAGGGAATAAAATTATTGGGTAATATTCACGGTGCACAATTTATTCAGCACTGAATGACTGTAACAAATAGGAATTGGCAAAGTGATGGAATAGGAGAAGTTGAATTCTTTTCAAGTTAAATAGTTAGAGCAAGATTAGCAAAACTAGCAAAATATGTTTCTCCGCAGATTCATATTAGAGATCTAGACTAACGGAATAATTCTTCCCGGAGATTTCTCACATCAGATTTCTTGTAATGCAATCTTTGATTAATGTTAAAAGATACACATTTTCATGTCAAAGACTACTCAAAAGAATTAATTCTGTCCAACTTTCAGACATTTTTGGTTTCAAGGAACAACAAATATGCCAAGGAACTCTATTTGTAAATTCTCCATTGATAATAACCCCAGTATAAGAGGTAAGTTTGGAACTTTTGCAACATACACTAATGATCTTTATGCTAAACTAAACAAAAAATTAAGAGTTGGTCGCGTAATCTTTTTCCTACACTGTCTTTAACACTAAAGGTAAATGCTATGGCGATAACAATAGCAGCCATTACTATGATAAATTTACTTTTTTTATCAAGAGCTTAAATTTTAGATTTTTTGCCACATTGGGATACAAATGCTGAAATCACTGATTGCAATGCTATTAATATAAACGGTGAATCTAACAGGAAACGGATTTACCGGTTATCTATACCAACATTGAAGTTTTTTAATCGACAGCGTAATGAGACTTTAGCAATAGAAGAAACAAAACAACGAAGATCTTCAGTTGCATGGAAAAACACGGTTGCATTGGCACGGAGGAAAACTAGACGAAAAGTTTGATTTCAAAGTCTATAATTTATTACTGAAAGTTTTTGTGACAAATCGAACAGTATTTTTCTTCCTATCTGCAGCATCTTTTCTCTAATTTGAAATGATCGATCTGTCAATCAAACACTCTGAATCAGTACTTAAATCTAATTTTCTTGCAGATTATATGGCCCTTTCTTCCTGTCTCCCTCTTACCTAAAATAAACAATTCTAATTTGGTCCATAAATTTCAACCTGTTTCATAATCGTGCAACAGTATCAGGTTTCTAAAATCTTCACCACTTCCTTTTAATCCTTACTTTTCTCGTTCGCAGAATTGTTAAGATTCAATTATGGTATTCTAGAACTGTTACTGTTTCAGGCTTTCCTGATGCTCACATTAAATATGATATTTTGGACGCCGTATTGCGTTATGGGTATTTTAAGCACCATTATGGAATTCGACCATTCCGGTTACGATTTCTTGAATGCTCTTGTTGTCCTTAATGCCGTCTCTAACTTACTACTCTAGCTAATTTTTTTATTACTGTACTACTTGCTTGAAATCATCTACTTTAACTCCTTTACGCATCTTTTCTAAAAATATTTTCGCAATAGTATAAGTCAGATGGTTACTAGCAAAATGCTTGCTCGTGATGAATCCAAACTGATTAACTAATTTAGGCGATCCTTGAAATATACAGTAAGATTCCAAATATTTTATTAATTTGCAATACGAAATTTATGTTAGAAAGAATTTAAGCTGTTGTGTAATAGTTATATGTGCTTTTATTAGAGGAAATTCAACAGCATAACAACATACACAAGGAAAAGCATATTGAAAATAGTCCAAAAACTTTTCTAATGAGATTTCTGGACAGATGAATTTAAATCATTTTAATTATAATGAATAATACAAACAAAGGAATATTAGTAATCCATTCAGTTTTCCCGGACCCTAATTGCACAGTAAAATTTTTAAGATGTTTCAAATACTTATAAAACAGTTTGTACAACATATGATCCATCCGCTTGCTTTGCAACATATTCATCATACATTTCTTCTTCTCCTTCCTCTTCTGGAAATGTGAATTTATGGCTAAATATATAGCAAATTACAACTGAAATGACAGCTAAGAATTGAAAGCCAGCACTCGTTAAATGGAAACTTTGTCGAAATGCTTTATTGTCATAGATGACACAGTTGCCACGATCATGGGGACATTTGCTATGCCACAGCAAACAATCTTCATCAATAATCCAACCAAAGATTATCGGACCCGGAATAAAACCTGAAAAAATCATGTAAAGAATTACTGTAAAATTCTAATGTCATTCATATTTTTCCATAATATGCATTTAAACCATTTTTATAATATTCGAAATTTGCGTGTTTGAATCTCAAATTCAGAGAAATTTTAAAGTAGATCAATTAAATCTACACAATATTAGTTACAAAAGGAAAGTACTCTTGATATGACCGTGTCAAGAATGGAAAAATAATGCTCAAATTACCCATAATGTTTGTGGTGCAGGATGCAAAACTAAGTGCCAGAACTTTCTCGTCATCATACACAGATCTGCAAAAAGAAAATTTTATCAAGCAGATAATGTTCACTGTAATGAAGAAAATTTTGCAATAAATTTTAAGCATAAAATTTTAAACTCATTTTTCGAGTAGAGTTTGTGGATTATTCTCAGTGCTAAGCTCTCTGAACACGAATAGTTCGCTGCACACTTGGAATATACCTGACAGCTCCAACCTGATGGCAGGTTGGAAGTGAAGCAGAGTTCAATATTGCGAACTCTTGCTAAATGTTGGCAGATACTATCATAAAGACAATATCAGAAATCTAGTTCCTTTTAAATAATAAATCAGAATATATAGATTACCTATTGTTATTCAAATAAAATTTCACAACAAAGAAACCTTAATACAATCATCATTGTTGTCATAAAAAATAAATTGCCAAGAAATAAGCCTGTAAACATGGTAGCAATATAAGTGAATATTGCATTACATTCATCCATATATAAACCGGTTTCAACCGGACCATTATCAGCACATAAGCATAAGTTCCACTGAAATAACTAATAATATAACCATAAATTCTGTAACTTATATTAAATAGATTGTTTGAGAATGAGATTTTTAAAGAAATAATGCCGTTTTAACACTGGAAGAAATAGTTGTGAAGAGGAATATTGGCGTATGAGTTAAAAAACGAAAAATCTGCAGATTTCTTCTGGAGCAAAGTGTTAACTTCTGAAGATCTTTTAAGTAGATAGAATCATTATTGGAATTTAAAATCCTAGCCATTGCTATAAGTCTTCTCTCAATGAGTTAAATGTAACGAAATGACTAAGAAGAAATTCTTAATGAGAAGACTTACGTATGATAAGTAAACATCGTTCATTTAGCTACCAAAAGAAGTTGTTGATGGGAATTGAGCAGTCAATGAGAGTTATAAATCTATAGCAGTGAAGAATATACAAATTGAATAAAAACAGAAATTGAAACATATCTTTTGCAAGTGAGAGTTGTATTCGCGACATCCAGCATGACAAGGTGAGAAATAGTTCACTGCGTGATGATTTACTGGATTAAAGAGATCAACTTGATTGCACTGACATTCAAGATTACATTCTAATTTATCGATGAATTTTTCCCTGAAAACAATTTTAAAAGAATGCTCGAATAGTAATGAAATATTATGATACGTAAGAGAAAGTGGTCTAAACGCTTCAACTTGAGATGAAATGAGATTGGTATTGAAATGTCACTAACTGATTAATAGCACCGATAAGGAGTTGTTTCACTTGTGACTCGTTGCAGCCAACTATAGCACCGATCAAATAAGTGATTACAATGATGAGCCAAGTGGCAATCAAGAAAAGCAGCGCTTTTCGAGGTGATGGATTGAACTTCGTCAGCAAATAACCACCTAGCGCTGTGCTAACCGCTATACTGCCAATTGATACTAAGCCTGCAAATGTTACTATTTTAAAATTGAACAAATATGAGTTTTACAACGGATCATGTGAAATTGCTTGCGCTCAAACTGGTTCCAGCTAGTCTCCTTTATCTTAGGTGAAAATATTTCGTACTAGCAATAATTTACCAGCATAAGTGTCGGCAACCGATGCACTATGACCGAACTGTGTTTCGATGTATTTCGGTAAATAAGTACAATAACCACTAGTAAGGTATGAGCCAAACATCCATCCAATTATCATCGAGATGAATACTCGATTCTTTATCAGTCCCGGAAATTCTAAGAATATTTAACATTATCAATAGTTTTCAAGTATTCAAGACTTCAATACTGAGGTAACTGAGGGAAAAAATTATGAGGAATGAAGTCAATAATACCTGTTACAGCCGCTTTAAACTGTCCGCAGAATGTTTCTTTCGATCGTTCCTCGTTTCCCAAAAAAGAGAGCTGGTGGTCATCATGATCATGTGAGCATTTATTTCTACAATCAAAATAAGAACAAGGGTAGGTAAATGAACCTATGTCAAACACAATAAATAGAATGATTTCTATCCTTTAGATTTTTGTTGAATTAATTATCGCTTTACCTTAGCTAATAATTACAGTAATCATCTTATAAGCATGTTAAGTCATATTAGGATTGAATAATCTCATCAACAAATTTGTTTGCTGTAATATTGCAAGGTAGCGAAAATAAGTTAACCTCAGTTGCTGCATTTCGAACGAACTTGAATTGTGCTTTAACAGATTTTTGGGGAAGAAAAGTAGTGGAACAATAGCAGCTAAGTAAAATAAACCAAAGATGACGAAACCAAGCCACCAGGCTCCAATCCATTCATCGTTATTAATTGCCACACTTGAAGGCACTGCAGTAAAAGTTCAAAAGTTTAAGCCAAGTATTTCAGCCAAATCACAATCTCCAAAAACGAACAATGTCCTTTCTAGCCCTTTGCAATCCACTATTCAATGTTAATAAACAATTCATTTCTGGAATGCATAAATCTTCAGCTTTTAATAAGTAAAATATTCATTTTCAAAGATCATTTGGAAGCATTACCGTCAAAAATAGTCGTATATAACCTTGTGATGACTGCACTTAATGCGAATCCAAAAGCTGGCGCAAATGCATACATACTGGATAATAAGCCTGTAACAGTAATACAAGCGTGTTTAGCCCTTGTAAGGTAATCTTTCATTTTCAAAAAAAAGAAATTAAGATTGAAGTTTCATTCGAAATTTTTTTGAAATTTTTATGTTCAAAGAAGAGCTGTAAGCGTATTGAGATTTGAAATGAGATTCCAGTTTTTATGTCATATTATTCTTCGTGAAATGGATAACATTGCTTCCAGCAAATAGAAAAATATTGAAAAATACTCAAGTAAAACGGTGATTTTGTCTTATCTTCCAGATTATTGTCCACGTAAACATAAGCCACCGTATTGAATGGCGCAGCAGCAATACCAGCTAGGATTTGGCCAACGATCAAAATACAAAAGGCCCAAAAATGTTCTTTCTCTTGAAGTTCGCAATTTTTCTCTGAGCCGTTAATAACTCGAGCTGGATCACAAATATTTCTGAGAATATATTCGTGCTATAAAACCAATGAAAATTCTTAGAAAATAAGACGCAAACATGTTAGAAGAAGCCAAGGTTAATGCCAATATGACGTAGACCGTATTATAGACTTCTACGATTTCAGAGGATGATTGAATTGATTGAATGTAAAAAAAAGTCAAATAAATAACCATTCCTACACCATGAAAATTTTCAAAATAAGAGCATTAAGGGAGATATAAACTTGAAAGAACTAACTTCATGTGATAGCGATACTTCATCGGATGATTCCGCTCCAAATAGCACCACTGGTAAGGCTAGTACAAACATTGATACAGCACTAAGTAATACTCCTGCAATTAGGCTATAAATAACAGCCATGCAAATCAAACTGGTTTTTATATCATTCAATCTATTTTCTTATCTTAATACGTTATAAGGAAAAGGTCCAAGTCATAAGGAGATGTGATAATTAACACAGAATTAGAATTCTAAAATGCTATTACCTGTTGCCGTAATCCTCGGTAAATGTTTATCATTGGCCAGAAAGCCAATCAATACCACAGAAACAGTATGGCCAATATCATAAAATGATAACAAGGAACCAGATTTCTTGCTCGATATACCAAATCGTCGTTCCAGGTTTGTCAATATGCCGACAACGTATGCAAGATAGGTACCCTATAAAATTTTTTTCCAAAACTTGGCTATAAATCATTAATGAGAATTTATGTAGAAGCACTGCCAGTTCAGTCAGTGAGAATCATACAGCTATAAAATAAGCCGAAGAGATGGAGAAATACCTAAATCATAGCGTTACGATATTGATGAGTGAGCGATACCAATAATGATTCCAGCTTTTCTAGATAAAAAGGGTTGTATACCTGAACAGCAATCACAAACAGCATTGTAACAAGGAAACATTCCACAGAAGGCACAATTTTCTTTCGTGACAGCTGTCGCTTTCGCGGTAATAATATCGGTGTTTCATACTGCATTGTTGGAAGCCTTTTTGTAATGGATTGACAGTGACCGGCGGAAGGAATAACTTCACAAGTAGAAATAAAGATAATGAAAACTAAGGTATTATGCTATGTCGTAAAGGAATGTCATAATTTCATTTTCTCAGCAATGCAAAAAAAGTAGAAGATTGAAAAGAGCAAATGTCCTAGATATGGAGAGACAAGTAGATGTTTGGATAGATGATGCATGATTGATAGATTTATTGATAAGACAAGATAGATTGGTTGACTAACTGATAAGAAATATGAAGAAGTAAAACAATTGTAAACTTAGCAAATTCTACTGAGTAATGTGACTAATCAGTGGTCATTTCTAAAAATAATCTTGCATTTCCTCGAATGTCGTTTGTTTTCCATTTGACGCAGTTTTCAGGTAAGCAAACTTACAAATGCAACAAATGAATGCGAAGAATATGCGGAAAGACAACTGCTGATGAGTCATACCAGTCAGATTCAAATGATGAAGAAAGGAATGAAATGGAGAGGCAAACTAGTTTCTACCGCGTCTGTTGATGTCAGCCATGCACGATAATTGCCGTTTTAGCATGGGCTGACGAGCATGTGTACAAGTTGAGGCGCTGTGGGTTCGATAAAAGCGGTGAATGATAACAAAGAAAACCTATAAATGACAGTTAACGGAAAGGTATTACCTACACAATATGAGATCATAACTGATTGAAAGATTATTTATTGTTAAGTTGAGGATATTTTTGAAGCAAAAATGAAGTAAAAAAACCTAATAATATGTAATATTTAACGAATTTTTATTTCATTGCTTCATTAGCACTTCAGTATTAATATTTTTAGAAAATTTATTGTGTAAATTACAAAAGTGATGTCAATTACAAGAAGTCAGTTTTAATTTATATATTGTTGAGCACTGCAATAAAAATGAATTCAAATTGATTAAATATTTCTAATGAATTATATCGAAATATTCTGTCACTTTTTATCATTTCGATTTTTATGAAATTTATTATTTAAACCACCAAAATAATGTTGACTGCAAGATTCAAATAATTATTAATTGGTATATTATCGCGCCAATAAATTATCATTTATCACGTGATGATTATATCACTTAAGTAATGTCAATGAAGTATCATATTCTATAAATTCATTGTTCTAATTATCGTTAGTTGCAGAGCCAAGTTCAATTTTAATTGATACATCATCAAACAAAATTGATTTTTGGGCAGAAATGAATTTAGAGGCATCAAAAATATTTATGAAATATTGCATCAATTATTTTGCAGCATTGTTATCACTTCAATTTTTTGAGATTTTTTGCTTGAACCAACAAAGTGATGTCAGTTGCAAGATTTAAGTTATCTTTATTTGATATATTGTTGTAATACTGAGTTGAAAATGATTAAGTAATGTCAATGAAATATCATTTTATCACTTAATTAGCATTTCGAGTTAATCTATTGGCATTTATCAAAAAGGTGCATCCTGCAAGACTTAAATTAATTTTGAATCGATGTATTATAAAATAAAATTCGCTTTTGGAGTAAAAATGGTTTCAAAGCAATCAAATAGTTTTGATGTATTATATCGAACTATTTTGTAACTTTGTGATTATTTTCAATTTTTTGAAATTTGTTGTTAAACCACCAATGTGATGCCAATAGCAAGAGCTAGAGTACTATTTATAGATATATGATCGAATAAAATTCATTTTTAGAGTAGAAATGAGTTCAAAATCATCAAATAATTTTAACGAATTACATCAAAGTATTTTTCAACTTTATTATCGTTTTAACTTCCATAAAATTTATTATTTAAACTACCAGAATAACAATTTCTAGTATTCTTTTTAATGTCTTTTATCCAGATTGCCTCTTTTTATAACATAGAATTATGGACCACATTAGCAATTCAAACAATAAAAATCAAAAAATCCCCAAAAAATCTGTTGAAAATGATTTAACTTTGCCTTTGCATCATCTTGGTATTTGAATATTTTCAAATTGATAATAGAGTTTGAATATATATTTTAAGTTGGAAAATGGTCCTATATTATTAATTAAAATTATTTATTCACTTTTAACTCGTTTTAAATTGAAAACTGAATTTTATTCGATAATCTAGCAGGGAACAACTTTTGCTGTACGCAGCTGTGAATTTGAAAAAATGATATTCCATCAAAATTTAATATAGTATTGATGCCGTTTGAAAATAACGTAAATCTGGCAGTGGCATCACATTAGTAAATTAAATGACGAATTTCATAAAAATCGAAATAATAATAAATTTACAAAGTAATTTGATGTGATTCATCTTGATACAATTCATTAAAATTATTTAACAACTTTGAATTCATTTTTATTTCACAACTGAATTTTATTTGATAATATTTAAGCCAAAATAACCCAACTCTTGCTGTTACGCTCACCTTAAACAACAAATTTTATAAAAATCGATATAATAATAGAGCTCAGTATTATTCATTAGAATTATTTAATCATTTTATGTCCACTTTTATCCAAAAATGAATTTCATTTGATAATATATCAGTTTAAAATTTAGTGGATATCCACTTTTGATATGTGCAACGATGGGTTTTAAAAATATTAACATCAAAATGCTGGTCAAGTGATGGAATAGCGTCAACAAGTCGTTGGCATTATTTAATAATTTTCAATACTGTATTACGGCAGTATAACTTTCCAAAATAACTTGAATGTGACAATTAACATCACATTGACAAATTAAATATCGAAGTATTTTCTAACTCCATTTATTGTTTAAACCATCAAGGTGATGTCAGTGGCAAGAGTTAAGTCATTTTCACAAATAAAATTAAATTTAAAAATAAAAATGAATTCAAAGTTACTAGATAATTTTAATGAATTATACCGAACTATTTTGTCAGTCTGTTATAATTTCGATTTGTCATATTTTTTGAATTCATACTGCACAAGTGTTAACTGCTAGATTTAAAATTAACACATTATCAAATGAAGCTTATTTTTGGAGTACGAAAATGAATTGAGATTAATAAAATAATTTGAATGAATTTTACTGAACTAGTTTGTAATTTTTGTTGTCACTTCGATTTTTTTGGAGAATTTCACCAATACCATATTAATTGGGACAATTAAAACTTTTTAATTGATATATTGTCCAAACACCAAGTTGAAGATAATTAAATAATGTCATGAATTATGATTTTATTACTTGATTAGCATTCCATCGTTAATATTTTTTAATCTATTGTTGCACTTACAAAAAAAATGCATCCGCAGGAGTTAAGTCATTTCGAATTGATATATTATCGAACTCATTTTTGAAATGAAAATAAGTTCAAAATGATTGAATATTTTTAATGGATTATATCAAACTATTTTGTAACTTATTACTACTTCAATTTTCACAAATTTCATTGTTTAAACCACGGAGGTGAAGTCAACCGCAACTATTGTTCAACTTTGTTGAAACTTATTATTTCGCTTTTTATGAAATTTGTAGTTTAAATTACCAGTGTGATTTTTATTGCTGGATTTAAGTCATTTTTGATTATTTATCGTGAAACAAAAGTCTTACCAAAGAACTGGTTTGCATACTTTTACATTTTCAGGCAAAAATGGGTTTTTACAGATCATGAATAATCGTCTTATCACTTATTAAGCATTTAATCACTTAAAACAAAATTAAGCATTTCAAGGTTTGCATTCCTTGAAAATTCCATTGCTTAAATCCCCAAAGAGATGCTACTTAAAAAATCGATTAGTGTGGTTGAATCATCATTTTATCATTTTATAAACATTTAAATGCTTGCATTATTTGTAAAATATATGCTTAAACGGCTAAAGATGATGCTACTTAAAAAATAATGCAGTAACTGCAATAATTTTTAGTTTATAGTTGACAAGCTTTTCAGTGCCAGCATTTTTTATAACATCTATCGCTTTAATTACCTAAAAAGATGCACTTACACAGTATAAAATCATAAGCGACTGAAATATTATTAAGTAAAAGTATACACCAAATGAATTTAAAGCAATGTTAATGAATTAAAAAAACAACTTTACAGCGTTAATGAATTATCACTTGATAAGCATTTCAAAGTTTGTATTTTTTATAATTAGTAAAAAAGGTGTTACTTGCATAATGTAAGCTCTAACTAATGGATCCATTTTTAAGGAGGGATCATTTTCCGGAATAAGAATTTTCTAATTCAAAAGAAGATTGAATTATTTATTTCACTTGTCATTCATGCTAAATTTCTTAAGTGGCAATCTAATTACATCGATTTCATTATAAAAGGATATGAGGATATGAGTGTACTTGTTATGGTCATTCAATTACTAATCGAAATTTCATCCTTTTTTGTTTAAGCACCACTTCTTACAGTTAATAAAACTCGAGCTTTTATGTGTGTTACTATTCAGTGTAAATATACAATTAATAAATGAGTGAATTATAAAACATCTGATTCTCATTTCAAAGATTAATTGATGCTTTTTTGCCACTTCAGATTTAATACTCCGATAGGTTAAGTGGCAAATAGACGTTCATTTTAAATATAATGGAAGTCGTTTAGTTGTATAAGACTCTTTGCTTTTGTAAAAAAAAAAAAAAACTGCTAATCTCGTTTCTTTAGCTTCAGCAGCAATTAAATCCTTACCGCTGGAATGGGTATAAGTCGTACAATCTAAGATAGCATTTCTGCATTTTCTTATGGCTTGTATTACTTTGAATAATAAATTGCAAAATGCAATAATGCAACTCATTAATGGTTCTATAATTTGAGCGATAACTTGTTAGCAGTTCTATTTGTATCTGTAAATTATCACTATACTTTTAAATGAAACTTTTTGTATCCCAAAAAATATAAGCCAAAAAGTTTTGTTTATGAATTTCTGGATTTATAGAGCGAAAAAAAGAATTCAAATTCATTTCAAGTTAATTGTTCCACAAAGAATTGATGACTTAAGATTATTTACTAGTTTTTTAACGACAGTAATCCATGCAATACCTACTCGATGATTTATTCTTGACTATAAAGAAAAAACTACTTTTATAAGACCGAAATTTGCAATAAGATAAATATGCAAGCATGTGATTTTATATAAGGAAATATGGACTTTCGATATTAAAACCTGATACGGTGGAAAATAATATTATAAAGAAAAAAGTTTAAGTCAATCAATATAGTGCTTGAACTATCATAAATGCAAGTAGATTAGCTATTCGCGTTCTTTGTAAAAGCAGAAAATAACCAAAACCAAAAACACAATACTGAAGCTAATATTTGCAGTGGAATTAATTATTTTAGTTGCAAATTAGTGATTTTGGATAGTGCATGTCTCGAGTTGCAGCTGATAATGATTTTAACTTCTGTAGAAGAACAATAAGGAAACCCTTAACAGTTTTATGCAAAATTTTCCTCCAAATTCTTCAAATTCGGGCTTTACTGACTTATTTTGCATTTTACAAATATTGCAATTCATTTTCTATATGCATTGCAATCTGAGAGAGATGAAACAATAGGGTCGAAAACATCGAATGTTACTTCTTCCCTCTCAGTATTCAACGTGACCGTTTCCATTGCAATAGATAAAGCATTATGAGAGGACTAATTTCAATTTGGCTACAAGAAGCGCTTAACACAATATACTGTCATCTCATACTAGTTTAATATTAATTTTTTCAAATATGAAATAAATTTTTTATTAATCCTTCATGACGACAGAAGCATATGAGCAGGAATGCATAAACATTGGAGCTGGGCAGGACTGAATGGAAAATTAAATCTCATATTTTTCCCGCAATCAGTGGTTATGGCTGTGGTTATGGCCATACCGGCTACTACTGAATGTTTTAGCATAATTAAGGCTTATCGATCTGGAGCGACCACCTGCTCTCTCGTCACTTCGATGCATTAGCTAGGCCTTATTTTGAAATGGCGCCCACATAAGTGTGAGACCTTATCTTTTAGCAGCCTCAAAACTCTTCAAGCATTTCTCGTTGTTGTGTGAATGTTCAGTGCTCAGAGATGAAATGCGGTTGCTCTTGCGTTGCTGATTGGGTTCGCTCTAAGCATCCTATCATTTAGCACATCGCTTAGCGCAGTTCTAATTAGTTGAGTCACTTTCACTTAATTATTCATAAGTAAACTTTCGACCATATTTTTGCGTGGTCAATTTTGAATTTCATGCTTATTTTGTAAGCCGTTAATGAATTTGTGGAAATTTTTCATTAAAATAATCACAGAATTTTTGTCCCGTTATTCTTCAATGCCCTTTCTGTTCGACGGTTTTGTAATGAATGGTCGATTCCTCGCAATTTCTTTCACGTTTATAATTAGGTACACGGAAAGGGTTATATGAATAAGCTACGGAATTCGTTTAAAATTTGGAAAATCAAAACAAAAATTCCTTCAACGTTTATTCTTCCGCAGCTACACACGCATGATTAATTAACAGTTCATTTTCAGACTTTCTGATCGTAGTTTACTTGTTATTGGTGTGGACCTGTTTTCTAACAACTTGTGGTTTTCTATAACTTGTGGTTTTCTACAACTTGTGGTTTTCTATTATTATATAATATAGACATCACAAAAAGGACTTTCATTTTAGGTTACAACAACGGCTTGACAATCAATTTTTATAGAGTAGTTTTTGAATCTTAAAAAATTTTGTTAAATTTGGCAAAAACTCGAGTTAGTCATATTGTTGTTTTTACTGTTTTTATTTGTTTATGCACAGGTTTTATTCCTGTTGAAGTTTTGTAGGTATCATTATCTTCTTCGAATGTAGAATAAATTGTTGGAAGTATATTACTTTTACTGATAGATTGTTTATTTTGTCAGTAATAAATGGGTTTAAAGGGATGAAATGGAGAAGTTAATATGTACTGTGCAGACGTATGATTGGGGACGTCGTGGAAGCCAAAGTGAAGTGGCCATTTTAATGCATGCCGCTGATAAACAGTTCGTTATTGAAGAAACAAAACCATATGCTGAGGTTTGTTTTAGTCTTACCTTCTGCTTAATTGCTTGTTTAGTCTAATCAATTAATTTGTCATCATTAAATTAGGGATAAGTAAATTTTGCCCCCATAATCTTTCTGTTTCTTCTACAAGTATCTTCTACAAAACACTACTTATTCTGGTAATTTTTTTAATTATTATTCTAAACCTATTTATGCCTTCCAAAGGGAGTATAACTTAATAAATGTATCGAATTTAGGATTTTTAAGTAATAAATTTCATGAACACTTTATATATAAACTCATTTTCCCGACTACATTAACATTTTCATTAAATTATTTTAGTTATGGATGGGTGTGCATCCGAATGGGCCATCAAAGCTTGTGTCAGACGGGAAACTTTTATCAGAAAAAATTGCGGAATCGAAATTTTTTCTAGGAGATCATGAAGATGGATCACTGCAATTCTTGTTCAAAGTGCTTTCGGTGAATAAAGCACTATCAATACAGAGCCATCCTGACAAGGCCAGTTCATTTATTTTGATAGTTCCGAAAAATTTGGATATGAGTGAGATTAAAAATGTTCTCTTCCTTGTTTCAATGTCAGCTAGCTTTTTATGAGTAATCTAATTTTTTGCTATGTTGTGGTGCACGAGCTTGGAAACTTTCTTAACTTGAACAGATAGAATACAGAGTTAAGAAAGTGCAAGTACATATAACTTGCAGTGGTGCTTTTTTCATAGCAGCAAATTTCGTTTTCCATTCGAATCAAATTATTTGTATTCATTTGTAGGAAAAAGCGAAAATATTGCACAACAGTGATCCAGAACACTATCCTGATAGCAATCATAAACCGGAAATGGCAATTGCTTTATCGGATTTTCAACTTTTGAGCGGCTTTCGTCCCTCTTACGAAATCTGTGACAACATTAAAGGTTTGGAATTTGTACCTTGAAGTTTTCCGCTTGTTGTTGTTGAAGGAATATTTTTGATGCATAAGAATTGGCCAAGAACGACTTTTTATTGTAATCCCGACAATATGTTATAACATTGGTTTTTGTTATTTTGCAGTTCATTATCATTTTCTCAGTGATGTTTTTGTAACTGTATATAGTTCTTTCTAGCTTTCCCCGAACTGCAGAATTTAATAACTTCGAAAAATGCTATTGAAAACTTGAAAACTGGAAAAGATTTTGAAAAGCGCGAAACCTTGAAAAAGATATTTTCGGAATATATGCGTTCATCAAACGAAGATGTATATAAAGCAGTGCAACAGTTGGCAATACGTCTAAAGAACAGTTGGCTTTTGATCGTTACAAACAAATCTTTATTTTAAGTCAGCCCAAACGGGAAGCATCAGGCATGAAGAATCCGAATTCCGAAAATAATGGTTTTCTTTTTTTTCTAACGTCTCAGGACGGCATCTCCTCGGCAAAAGAATTCGTTCAGTCCAAACATTAAAATGTAGGTACACTATAAAGTTCTAACTTACTGTTTGACTTATTTTTTTAGAGAATGACCGTTCTGATCTTGAAGAATTACTTCTCCGACTAAACAGTGAGTATCCCGGTGATGTAGGTGTATTCGCACCACTTCTGATGAACTATTTTACTCTAAAAAAAGGAGACGCTGTTTTTATGGAACCAAATTCTCTACATGCATATCTTTTGGGAGGTGAGTGTGAAATTTATATATTACATTTTAAAGCGAAGTCGGCAAAAAACTTTCTCTAATGATTCTGGAAAATTTTACAGATTGTGTGGAATGCATGGCCTGTTCGGACAATACCGTTCGTGCTGGATTAACACCAAAATTCAAGGATGTTGACACGCTTTGCTCGGATTTGACATTCGAAATGATTCAGCCTTCATGTTTCTCCCCAAAAATTATTGGTCCTGGAATAAGGGAGTATGCACCACCGGTTCAAGAATTTGCGGTGCATGAATTAAGGGTGAGTTTCAGTAACTTTACTGTGGGCCGAATTATTCCAAAAGTGCTTTCAGTATTCTGGTGACCAGTATTTTAATTCGATGAGTTTGAGTAGTTTTATATCACTGATCACTGTTCCATAATCAAACGACATATGTCCATGAATTAAGAATGGAGAGAGATGGAGTTGTTGTAATGCCTATCTGTAGAAACAAGAAGTGTAGAAGTGGAAATCCCACCTGTCGAACACGATTTGCATAAAGTTCATTAGCTTCTCGTAAATACTCGATTATTGCTAAACGTTTTTCTTTTATTTCAGAATGAAGCCAATGAATTGCGAGATGTTGGTGCTAGCAGCATTATTATCGTAGTAAAAGGCTCAACTGAAATATATAATGGCGTTGAAAAACTCAAGATGGGCCGAGGTGAAATATATTTTGTCCCCGCGAATATACGTCATGTGAGCATTGAACCCTCCGATGATTTTTTAGCGTATCGTGCTTTTACACCTAAAAGATAGAGCCTTAACTCTCGTTCTTGACTGTGAGAAGAGCAATTTCGTGAGCTTTGGGTACTACAGATTTCCAAAACTGTAAGTTAGCATGATGGTTTCTGTCTTCTTGAAAACCGAAAAAATTTACATAAATACGGATACCATTTTTTCTTTTGAAATTCATAATTATTATATCTAGTGCGTCTAGCGTTTAGTTTTATACCGAACAAAACTGCAACTATCCGATAACGTGAAATGACTAGGAAATGTTGCGTTCATTTCCTTCCTTTCATCTAAGAATTTGCTCTTCTATATAAATTATAAAAGTAGTCTGCTACTCGCAATTATCACAGGACACAGTATGCGACTTTAATATGAGGATAAAATTACAAAAAAAGATATGAAAATAAAAATACAAAGTATAAACAATCGAAGATTTATAAAATGTCCTTGCGATACTGCGGGTTAGCGAAAGAAATTTTAGAACATTTGAAAACCGCTCCTGAGGAGAACCCAGCTTACTGTTATACTTCACTTTCTTTAACAGAGTAAAGGAACGGAGTTCTAAAGATCATCCAAGTACGGATCCACTGTACGGTCTAAATGTACAATCAAGAAATCCATTTTGAATCTTCCCAGAAAAGAAAACCGATTGAAGTGTGAAGTGTGCTCTGTGGCTTGATTATAGTTCTTTCTTATAATTACGAGGAAAAATGTCATGTCTGCCAACTCATGAACTAAAATTTTGGAAATTGTATTTCTTGAAAATGATGAACTAAGCATAAATTAACGTTAGGATGCAGCAGAGAGATGAGAGGCAGTTGGGCAAGGCTTAAACGTACGGTATTGGGTTCTGAAGCTGGAGAGACCTTTCCTGAATGAGAGGAATAGAAGGCTGGGAATTAAAAGCAAAAGATAAGCGGAACAACCAGAGAAAGATTTGAAAATTCGCAATTCAAAAATAAAACACAATTACCTCAAAGCGTGCCATATAGTCAAAGTCGGAATAGAAAAAATGAAACTCGAGTTTCAAACTTAAAGCATACGTACAAAAATAATCTAGGCGGTTCGTAACGTGCTAACAGGCGAGCATAAAGTCTGAGTCACTATGAAAGCCTATTTTTCAAAATGTTTCTTCTGGAGAGTCAGGAAAATGAGAGTCGCAATCTAACTTCCGGGCCCACAAATTTCAAAATTAAACAGGAGGAAACTGAGCAGTCCGACAAAAGACAATCAGTGAACTGAGGTCACTGTTGGCATTTGAAGTAATCATACCAAAGTTGCAGGAAAAGCTGTAAAACACCCTAAAAGAAAGGAAATAAGTCATTTCATTTCACACTAGCAAATGCTTCGATTGGACAAACAAGCCAAACAAAATACCCGTTTACATCAAAGAAATATGTTTTAACTTTACCAAAACCTAAAAGACTTCCTTTTCTCCGGGCAGAGTCGATCAAATAGAGAACTTTTGTCACATCAGATAAAGTCTTCAACGTGAATAAAAAACGATGCACAAGATTTGAAAAAACTGACACCGCAAAGCTCAAACAAAATGTGGAAAAAGATAGTGAGTCAGTGGAAAAGCTCTTTACATACAGGAGAAAAAAGGTGAAGAAAGCAGACAATCTTAGCAATCATTAACTTGATTTGTTTGCATAAACCGAAAGTACGACTGGCACGGTGGACCTCTTCTGGAAGGTTAATGAACGTTCAAGTTTAATATGCATGTTGGCAACATACCTTGCGCCAGGTGATAGAATAGCTCCAGGAAGACAACAATGACATTCATACGCGAGTAAAATTTCTTACAATATTTTCTAGAAATCACCACTGCTATTTGTAGATTAATTTCGCTTTGCTACAAAGAACTGCAATAAGCGAAGGTGGTTGGGGTATGGGATATTTCAAAAAATGACACAAGTGCATGCAAAAACATACATACAGAAATCATTAAAAACAGACAAAAAAATATTCATCGCGAGAAACGTACAAACCAACAAAAAATATCTGCCTGAAATTAAAAGAAAATGTAACTCACGTAAGATAGAAACTATAGCTTCTCGGCTGACGTACAGAAAACAACTCAAACAGAACAATCAGTCATCAAGCAATTACTTTTTAAGAACAAATTAGGGAACTGAAAAGGTCAACTTAAGGAACAAAAAATGTTTTGAAAGATACAACAAAGGTCTCTCCACTTATAGTCGAAATCGTATGAAGATAATTCAGTAAAAGGCAGAAAAATAAATTACACAGTTCATTACTTTAAAATTTCTGCATTAATTCTCCAGGACAAGCAAAATACCTGGTGGGAATGGGTAGACAGACAGGGATTAAAGATTAGTCAATGAAAAAATCTCCAGATATCGACACTCTTGTTACTGGAACGAGAATCCCTCCGACGGAACATTCTGCTGAGTTGATTCAAAGAAATGATCACCAGTCGCTATTCCATCATCGTCAGTTTCCGAAAAGTAATTGTCGATAATTTCATAAGCCAGTTTATAGATTTCTTCACTTTCATGGTTTTGCAAGTGTTCGATTTTATCTAGACCTGAAACAGCACTCAAATCTCCAACTTCTCTTGGCCAACAATTACTTGGCTTTAAAATTGCATTTCAACACTTCCCCATAATTTAAGCTTAAAACATGACATTCCGATTTATGTAGAGTTGGTTGTTTGTTCGAACAGAACATAAAATCATTGTAGTATACGATTACAAAATAAAAAAAAATAAAGTCGATTATATCTTTCATCCACTAGATTTGTTCAAACATCAATATAATGATCTCGATGACTACGTCAACAACACCTGTTCTACACTTGTTTGTTCCAGTATCATTCAACCGACAGACACATACAGCACCCTTCCTAGAGCTTCCTGAGACACAAAAAATCGAACACATAAAGATTATTAGGCTAATATCACTATCAAGCGAAAAGACATCCGCAATAATTTAGATAACTTTACTCATGAATAAAAATTTCATTCACGATTATAAATCTGCTTCGAGTAATAGCAGACCGTTTTACTTCCCCAAATAAAAAATAAAAGTCACCTCCGCATTCTTCAATCATCGTACATATTGCTTCGGAGCGAGGTCCAGCCATCTTCAGAATATTGTTGAGGCCATCCAGGACAACCTGCACAATTTGTGAATCACGTATAGAAAGTAGAGCACAAAACGGCGGTATAACACCTTGTGAAACCATATATTCCACTTGTTCAGCACGTCCACTAATTGTTACATTCGAAACTGCCCAGGCTGCTTCCTAAATTATATATTAACCGAAATTTGAGAATTGCACATATAAATTAAAAAATTATTACAATTATAATAAAACCTTCTGAGTTTGAAAATCTCCCTTTTCCAGTAAATGAATAATCATTGGCATTAAGCCAGCGTCAATCACAGCCTGCACTTGAGCTTGGTTCCCAGCGGTTATATTGGACAGGAACCAAACAGCTTCCTAAAAGTTGACAAATCAATTGGAAAGGAAGAGAGATGAAATTCAAACAATTTCAATCGAAGAACAAGCACAGACCTTGTTTATTTTCTCTTTCTGATGAGAAAGTAATGCAGGCATTTGTTGCAAAACGCCACAGTCCAAAACAAGTTGTGTCTGCTCATCTGTCCCAGTAACGATGTTTCCCACAGCACGAAGTGCTGCAGTTTGGACCTTAACTTCAGGATGTGAAAGAAGTGGAATCAAATTGCCCACGACCTGAAATTCAGAACAAATTCAGATTATACAGCAAAATGTACAATATTTCATTTTGGACAATAAAGAACATACACCACTGTTAATGACCATTTGGATTTGCTCATTTCCACCGTCTGTGAGATAAGACAACGCCCACACTGTATCCACCAAAATATTTTGATCCGTGTGACTAATCAGGGCAGCTAACGCAGGCAAAAGTGTTTGAACAATTTCTGGTGACGGCGGCGGATCCTAAAAAATCCATCACTTCGTTAGCACAAATTGGCGGTGGTTAAAATAATAACACCATGAAACCATATGATAATTTGTCAATGGGATTTCTTAAACTGAAAAATCAAATAACTCGCCTTGGAACGACATAAATTGACGATAACCCAAGTAACATTACGGAGGAATCCAATTGGGATACCAGGTGTAATAAATTTCAGCAGTGGCTCAACAATTCCAAGCTGAATACAGTAATCGCGAAAATGTGGTCCATCACCTGAAATCTCCACTTTTTTCCCGCTAAGATAAACTATTACAAATAAACACTATTTGTGGAAGATAAAAGCAAAGTATAAGAAAAAAGAAAATACTGGTAGAACAGAAAAGATCAAGCAATTTCTGCTCGATCAGATTTATCTACTAGCTTATTAGGCATATTATAGTCTGTCGAAAAAAAAACAAGAAAAATGTACGCAGTAAAAGCATGGAAGGAATCATGTGACAAGCTGTGCTTTATGATAGAAGAATGCATTAAGGACTAAGCAATCAAGGTAACTATGAGTTCGGCTTTTTCTACATTCCGTTCTATCTAACTCTGAACGAACAGCTTGACAATAGTTTTAGAAGTTTGGCATTCAAAAACAAACCAATAATATTTCCAAGAGCCCAAACAGCTTGCTCACAGACGTTCATATTGCCCGAAGACAAAAGTTCCAAGAATAATGGCACAGCACCGGCTTGAACAACAGACTGTGTTTGCTGCGAAGTTCCAGATGCAATATTTGTCAGTGCCCATGCTGCTTCAAACTGCAGAGTTACGCTGCAAAATTGTAATATATAAAATAGATTCATAGAAAATTCGATGTTTTACTGAATAATCTCTGACTCAAAGTAAAAAATAAATGGCTGAATGACCGATCTGCGAAGAGCAGTTGCATCGCGAGAAATCAGATATAAGGAACAAATAAACCATTAAAAAGACATGACGGTAAGTAATACAGTCAAAAGCTGCAATCGGTTATAATCCAATGACCAAAGAGCTGAGAAAACTTTGTGACTCTACTTCCACATTGTTTGCATCTTTCCAAAACCCAACCTCCTTTGATAACAAACTATTCTAAGTTTAACGTTAGAACCTACTTGTTGGAACTTAAACACTGCACTAATATCGGCAAAATACCAGATGCAATCAGATCATCAATTGGCGGATTACGATCAGATGAGAGTAATTTTCGTGCCTGAAATATACTGGCCCGAATAAATAATAATACTTGTTGGCCATAAAATTTGCAGTATACTGCATGAACTCTTCAATGGTAATCTGATTTTTGATTCTCCATAATTTCATACCATGTATTTCCTCTGTTTGTTGGAATCATTTCAATTCAGTTTGACTTCAACTCTTCAAAAAGTAGTCGACATAATCCAGAAGACTACAGATGACAGACACAAATTTTTAAAATGACTTACTTGTTGCACAGCTGAAAGCTGCACCTCCTGATCTTGACTACTCGCTTTCTTGACAATATCTTCCAGAGTATTACGATTGTATGTTCCATTGATAACTACAGCACCTGCACTCGTTGATGCATCATCCGAATCTAGCGACCTATAAAACTTGGTCCATGTAATTTTCTTCACTGATATAGATTATTCTTCATGATCAACATTCTCCAGCAGTTGTAGAAAAAAAGGATCTCTAGCGCTCCAGATCCTTTTACACTTTATTACTCTTCAAAAAGTAGTCGACATAATCCAGAAGACTACAGATGATTTGTAATTTAGCTTATTTTATTTTTGAACATAAGTGACTTCACTTACTCAACAGGTATGTTGCGACGCTTCGACAACGTTTCTTCACGTTTATCTTTCCGAATAGAAATAATATTTTCCACACGACTCTTCCTCAGAGCTTCACTGTCTTTGCCCATGTTTTTGTATTGGGTTTGTCGTGACTCCGTCATCTTTTCTTTTCTTATTTCAGCTTGGTGTCAAAACCGAGAGGTCACTAATCTGAAATTGTAGAAACAAGACAAAATCGATAGCCTCCAGACAATATAAAAAATAAGGCATTCCATTCAACTTTCCTGCTGTAAATAACCCAGCAGTTAAGAAAACGTAGAGTATGAGAATACTACTCTGATCTCAATAAAACCACTCCTAAATTCACAGACAGAACTGTATTCCATGCTTTAAAACTATTTCCAAACATCAATTTTTTTTTCCAAATTTGTCATGGAGTTTAATGGCATTTTATTTTCCGTTAGCCAATTCCCTTAAACATAGCATGAATATATCAGTCGATAGTTGTGTCCTTCGACAAGAACACAGACTGATCCCCTGAAGTAAATCATTCGGGCATTCACTCAGGTCTACAAACCAACAAAAGTCAGGAATATGTACTACCGAAACGCAACACACCGCTTGAATGTTTATGTGTTGCATGAATTAATTCTAATTAGCGACTGTAGGCAACGATCGACATAAATGGAGGTGGTATATTAATTCTACGTGAAAACATTGTTTCATATATGAAGAAAACAGCAATCGTACCAGCACTACCGACGGATTCAATCACCTCTGCAAAACGGAGCAAACAACCAACTTCCCCTGACCTAGGACAACCAGCACGGCCGTTTGCTGAAGTCACCAGATGGTCGCTATGAAATGCTTTCCGTCTCATGACCAAGCTCCGAAATGTGGCGTAATGTGTATTGATTGGTGCTTACTGTTACTTTCATACCAGCTCAATGATGAAAAAGATTTAATACGCTTATATTCTTATTTGCATTGTAGGAATTATTCATTCATAATTGTTGAGGTTTCTTTACTTACTATTCTCCAAGAATGACTCCATTCAGAATAAATTTCCTTTATCAGCCTACTTATCAAACTGCTTCATTAATAGCTAAGTGATTCATTAATAGCTAGGTTTAATTCAGTTGTCGTAACACGTAATTATTAATTTAAGTTTTTATAATTAAAAAGAATGACCATATTTTCCCATCATGTAGTGCATATTTGCATATGGCAGTCATTATTAACTATGTGAAATGATGCTGAAAGGTTAATAAGTGGCTTTATTGATATTCAGTGCTCACATGATAAAGTTTATTTTATCCGAAAGGAGTATTTTCCAGGATTACTGCACTTAGTTTATCCAACATTTGCTCAAGCGTTTCAGATGTCTGCACTTGTGGCAGAAGAACTCAAAGAGACTGGCAACTGTTTTTATCAACAGCATCGTTATGAAGACGCCATCTGTGCTTATAGTCGGTTAGTCTTTTTAGTCTGAAACTTTTGTCTTTTAACCCTATGGGATCTATTATTAACCCTGGCTGCGAGTTGTGCTTAGCATTCTGGAATATTGGATATTCTGTATAGACATCCGCGCACTTGTGAATTGTGTCAGTTTACTTAGCGAAACATTTACAGAAAAATGTTGATTAATTCTCTCTGCATCTTCTTTTAACTTGCAGTAGTATAACTATATTTTATTATCCTTCCTTTGGTTTTGCTGACTTGTGTTTTAAGGAATTCTTTCGTAGTTCGTTATTTTTGTGTAATTTTTTCGCGCAACAATTAAAGAGATCATGGATGAAATTCTGATAAGTGGGAAAGGTTTCGTACGTCGTCCAATGTTCAGTACTTTGCTGTCATGTCACATGCAAGCTCATTTGGTCAAATATTGTTGATTTTAGGGCCATAATCAACAATCCAGTAATCCCAACTTATTTTACCAATCGAGCTTTATGTTACATGCAAACAATGCAGTGGGAAAAAGCTGAAGACGATTGCAAGAAGGCTTTAGATTTAGATCGCAAAAATGTTAAGGTAACTCTTTACTATTTTCCATTTTTAGTTTAGGGTAAGGAAGTATTAACTACTTAATCTTTGATGTCTGACTTTTGGTGGTTATTAGCTGCATGAGTTAAATTATTTCTTTTTAGTCCCGAATGCGTTGAATTTCAACAACGAAATTTTGATAAAATCGATGAATCAGAGGCGGTAATAATGAAAACCATAAAAGCTATTACAGAAGTCATTAGTGTTTGACAATGTGCTAGTACATTCTTACACAATGGAACTTAAGAATAAAACTTCAAACATTATCCATCTTAGGGGGACTCCATCATAGACTTTTAAATCTTTGTCATCCTAATAAATTCTTATTCTTCGGTCCATCAAATTGCACTAAATGTTTTCATGGTTCCGTGAACTCTAGGCAAATTTTTTGCTTGGCCGAACATGTGTACAGTTGGGACATTTTGACGAAGCTTTGAAAGTGCTTACACGTGCAAATGATTTGGCGCGTAGTCAAAAATTGAATTTTGGTGACGAAATAACAGCACAAATCCGAGTTGCGAAGAAAGAAATATTCAGGAGAGAAGAAGAGAAGCGGTTTGTCAACTTTGTCTTATCTCTGTTCCAAGTTGGATCGTTCCCATTACTATTGATTTTGAACTTATCATTGTTATTGAGCTGTTGCGCTTTAACTATAGAGTTCTCAGCTAGGAGCTTTCTAAGTTTCCAGAATCTCATATGAAAAAATCTCGAGATTTCAAAACTCTTTGCTTGAGTTTTGTACAAGTTTCAGAATAAAACAGGAAATTGAACTACAAGCTTACTTAAATGGTCTTATTGATAGTGACCTTGCAAGAAAGTTGCGAGAATTGAAGGAAAAAAAAGAAACTAGCGAAGACAGTGAAGCTATAACTGAAAAGCTGGATTTTGAAAGTGAGGAGACCGCGTTAAAAATGGAGGCTCAATCGTTTAAGGATAAACTAAACAATTTGTTTGCACAAGTAATCCAAATTTTGACTGAACTATTGTAAAGATTCGACATCTTATTTATAAATTGCTTTATATCGGAACAGCAGTTATAATGGATTTGTTTGAGATACAAAATTTTCTTTCCGAAATTGCGTAAGTATAAATTGCTTTAAAAGAATTTTCATATAAAGAAAAGGGTTTTTTCTATTTGGTGCTCTGTTGTTTGATAAGCACTGGCCAAAGGGAGTTCAGAATTTTAGTCAAGAATTTTTTTAATTCAAACAGTTTAAATTTTCAGGTAGATGAGAAAAGACGGAAAAGAGAGGTTCCTGATTATTTGTGTGGTAAAATCAGTTTCGAAATGTTACGCGATCCTGTGATAACTCCGAGCGGTATAACATATGATCGTGCAGACATTAAGGAACATTTGCAACGAGTTGGTCATTTTGATCCAGTCACGCGAGCACCACTTACTGCTGACCAGCTTATACCTAATCTTGCCATGAAGGAGGTATATTTTGTTGAGAATTTTTTTTTACAATTATTTAAATGTTTGTTGGAACAAGAGTAAATGATCAGGTTATGTTAGATTGGCACAAAAGTAGTTGCGCCGTCGTACCTCAAAATTAACTTTGTTAATAGACTCAAACGTGTCTTTATTAATCAGTTCATGGTCACGGTGAAACCATCTCTCGGTTGTTTGCTTGGTTGCATAAAATAAAAAAGGCCATTTCAAAGCGACAATTTTTTTGATCATCGGTCAAAAGTTCATAAGATCAATTCATCGAATTTTTTCAGCGACTTCCTATGTAGTTATGAGAGATAATTAACTTGAGTAATTGTTATTGGATGTTGTGAACTTCCGATGACCGAACACTACGCTTTTTATCTTCAAAATCTTTGTTTCCTTCAGCGGATTTCTTAAATCGCCACTGCATTGTATGTTTGGAAGTAATTCTTAGACCCAATACATTGCCCTTCGTTATGACCCATTTTAGTTTCATAAGAGATCACTTATATTTGCTTTCTTTTTAACATCATTTTCTGAGTATAAAATTAATGGAGGATAAGGAGCACAGACAATTCATGAGCATTAAGACGTCAAACAAGAAAGGAACATTGAAAAACTATACAACATTATTTAGAAAACATCCCGATATCCCGATATAAGGCAAATTTTAATGTTGAGACACTCAGTTATTTTTATATCAGCTAATAAGAAAATGGTAGTAAAAGGCATTTACTTTTATGCTTCCTATAGAGTAGTGCTATTTAATAAAGAATATTTTTAAGATTAAAATCATATCTTGCAATGTCATTTGTTACATCTGAACTAGCACTTTATTTCGATCAATCTTCAGATAACAGTTACGGCATGTCGTTATGATTACTTTATGGAGTACTAGTATTAAATGTAATTATTTCGATTTAGTTTTACTATTCGTCCAGAAGACTACAGCTTGCACTACACAACTTTTAATTTTGATTACTGCTATATCGAGCAGTAATTTCTGTAACTTATATTAGTGATAACTTCTGCAATCATTTCCGCAGTCATTTCATGCACTCTGCTGTTGTTTTGTAATATCAAAATATAATGATTCTGACTTCCATTAGCCGAAATATTTTTGAGCTGCTTGTTTTTTGTTTTAATAGATTTAAACACCGAACTTCTCAACACTGCAGAACTCAGTGACTTTGATCCTTTGAATTTAAGTCACTAATTTCATTCCTTAATTTAAACTTTTGTAAGCTTTGATGCATTTACGGATGGATTGCTTTAAATTGTTACTTTAACTTTTTTTATATTTTATAGATTAACTTTATATATATTTTTTAAAAGTGCGTTTTCAGGTAGTAGATCATTTTCTAAATGAAAATCAGTGGGCTATCGATGCTTGATGTCAAAATGGGCAATTTTCTAGAACTTTTCGTGTTGACGATAATCACCGCAATCGTCGTGGTATTCTAACATTTCAGTGATGTTTACTGTCGTCAGCACATGATTTTATGATTCACTTATAAGTTCCACCGGTCGGAATGTCTTTGTTATTCTGTCTTTAGTGTAGAAGACTTTGTAGATAACTCCATAAGTTGTGAAAATTAGGTATGATTTCGGTAATGGTCATTATTAACGATAACTGCATTGATCAGTAACCTATTGGAGCTAAGTGTTTCATATAGAAACATAGTGGTGCCTATGTTTCTAAAACAAATAGAAACATAGTGCACACACAACAGTCTGTGTATTATTTATACATATAAGGGGAACTGTCGTATGAATATTACTTGTTCATAGTAGCCCGACCTGGTCCTGACAGGTATTTTTAAGACACCACAATTTTTTAAAAACATATTTTCAACTTATATTGACTAGACATATGTGTTGTTAGTTATGATTCTGTTAAACAGAGTTCTCATTTTTTATTCCTAGGCCAGCCGGCAATTTTTCGAAAGACAACGAAGCAAATCAAGCCTTTTTGGATGTGACTGTATGATTAAATGCTTTCAGAGAAACAACCAAATATTTAAAGTGGTTTCAGTGTAATGAAGGATGGTGGTTTCACACCTTCACATTCATTGAAACCTTCATTGAAAAGCGATTGTAGACTTGTGCTGTGGCTCCATAAATCCAAATAGGTTCAGTATTAGCAGGTTTCGATCTTGAAATCTTTTGATCTCATTTAATCAAATTACAAAAACAGATTGAAATAGCTGCTACCCTAAAGACATGATTATACCATTTATACGACGTAACGATTTGTTTCTGTTGTATTATTCTATCCCAGTATTAACGATTACATATTCAGATCGACAATATGTACATAATTTCCCATGTCTCGATCTATTTCGGAACTGTAAATTCATTTCAAGATATTCCAAAAATGTTTACCCACTTCTGCAAAACATGTTCACTGTTGCTAGAAGGTAAGATGTCTTCATGATTTTCTGATGTGCACGCGTTTTGCTTATCCTTACAAGCATAAGTCCAAGAATAAGCTACACTCTTAATGATGAGTTATCCAACAAAAATAATTGGTTTTGGTTGCAGCTGGAGCTTCCACATGAACCCAAATCGAAATGTAGCAATCTCTGTTGAACAAGAACTCGTACTGCAACAGCATTTATAATTTACTAGGATGCAAACGTGTTATGATAGAACAGCTCCACCCATTTCTATGCTAAAAATAAAAATAACGCTATTTTTAGCATTATCCGTCGACCTTTGTCGAAATGTTGCCGAAAAATGTTTTGAATACATGCATTCCTAAATATGAACATTTAGTAAAGTTCGGCAATTATGAACAATACGTTAATTTATTGCACGAGGAAGTGGTAACTGAGATTACCGTAAACTCTCCTTATTTGGTGAAAAACAAAATTCTAGCACAACATCAACAATAACGTAACAAGACATCTTAAATTATTAAAACATTAGATTTTCTAACAATTAATCACATGTTCTAACAATAAATCACCCATCTGCATGGAGCGCAAAAATCCATTGCAAGAACTTTTATTTATGCCCTCGATTATCCAACGGTTTCACCTGCAAATCAATGTTAAGTTTCCGTCAGTTTTGTCGAATAGGTTATCATTTGCTAGTTATACCAAATCTGATGCACGACATCAAAAATTTCAAAAAAAGGAAGTGCATAAATCGGTCACACAATTGATGTCAAGTGCCGCCTGGCTTAACATATAGTGTGAATTAATCCCGGCAATTTTAATGAGAAACGTATCTTACTTTATAAATCCTTACGATCCAATGTTCTGTGGTGTAAGCTTCTTCCAAGAAATCAAGTTCAAAGTCCTTGTTACCGATCTCAGCATGTCTTACCCTATCAAAACCAGTGACTTGGCCCTGAAAATATCTGTTAAAGCGGTTCAGTTTCTAAAATTTTCAAAGGAGTCATATGCTATTTCTTTAACCCAGTTCTAGTTTCATGTCCAATCTGAATATAAATCTTGAGCTGGAAATCAAAAAAAAAAAGTAATACTTCCCGAAAAATAAGCTTACATGCTGCGTATAGAGTCCACCAAACCGATAATAGCACAGTTTGTACATCAAACAATTAAGCATCGTCGGCGAACCCTCGCGATCCACACGGAATTCACCCGATTTTGAAAAGTAATCCATCTCCTTGATATGGGCACCCTCCGGTGTCGATCCACCAATCCTTACCATCCATAAAAATTTGTTAATATCTGGAAAGAAAAAATTGCTTAAATAAAACCACATGAGTGAGCGGATCATTCCAATATCTATAATGTCAAATTCTTCCTATGACTTATTAAATAACATGAAAGGTATTCAACTGTTTTAACTGCAGATTTTTTAAACTCGAACTCAATCAGTAAGAAGTCCTACTAAATTCATTACCTTTTATGTTACCGTAAAGCCTCTAAATTAAATATGGAAAGTTGAAGTAGTGGATCTCACTGCAAGTATTCGGAAAAAAATCACCGTCAGAAGAATATCCGATTACTCCACCAAAAATGACCAGGACATAATCAACGTCCAGTTCACGCATAATTTCATATGCATCTTCTTCTTTCGAAGACATAGCCTAAAAGATTTTTAAATGAAATAAAAATTTGGAGGAGTTAAGGAATTTATATGAATGCAGCAGATAATGATTGTAATTGTCGGCTACAGAAATGAATTGTGCCAATTACTGTATATCCTCAGCAAAAAAGTCAAAGAAATCCGAAACACTTTTGTTTACAAAAAGTCACCTGCCCAACACGTGATATATGTGTATTATTCCAAGTATTGTTGTCAACGATAACTGTTCGATTTGCCATTGCTGTTATTTGATATCCATAATCCCACCAAGACATGATTTTTGCCTCCTGAAAGTTTCGTGACTTTGGAAAGTTTTTGGTGAGGATTGTTGGCTTCGGTACTCGACTTTTGATTATATTTCCATAAGAATACTATCTACTAACCGCATGCGTATTCTTGCGTAGCCAGTAATAGGCTTCTCTGAAATCATCGAAAATAATTGTTGATCCATCACCACCATGTGCAGAAAGAACGATTGAAGGACTGCTATAAGCTTCAGATGTTGCCCAGGTGCAGTGATATACATAGGAAAAGAAAAATACTGCGACAATTGTAATCACTGCTTGTGCAACCTTAAATTTAAAAAAGTAACCTAGTTGCCAGAAAAAAAAAGAATAGGGAAGGAATGAGATTGCATACAGCAGTTTAAAATAAGCAATTCATCATCATGAAACGACTTTAATCAGTAATGTACTTGACGCATTCGCTTAATGATCTACAGCCTCGTAAAGTTTCATTCCAAATTACTATTTCCGATTGTTGAATCAATTCCACTGTGTGCGCTTCGTTAGATCGCACTATGAATGACTCCAAAGATAATTTACCTCATTTTTATATGGATAATTTCTCTCTTTTTCTTTTTTATCATGCCTGGCATGCGTAGATGTCGAATCCAGATTCTTCATAAACGTAATCAGTATCGACGAGAGTGCAACACCACCTAATATGCACATTACTGGTGCCAATACTAACATCAAACGAACCATGACACCCTATGAAATATTATTTCTTAAAATTATTTATTTGGAATAATGCTCGTAAAAACAAGATCCTTCTAGTAGCAACGCCAAGATGAGATTAATTCATTTCAATCTGACTGAATAAGTGAATGTAGGATAAATAACAATTATTAGAATTAAACAAACATTAAAGAATGAATTACGCTAAATTTTCTTGAAATTATTCGGAAACAAAAACGTACCGCGAAATAAATGCTCGTAAGAGCATAAAGTATTATGAAAATGTTGTGATCATTAAGCTCTTTGAAGCAGACATACAATCCAACTGAAAACCGAACTATTGATAAAAAAAAGAATTGATATTGATCGGTTTAAAAATTTTTTCAGATTTCGATCATTATCAACTATTTGAAAGTAAGGAATCGACGACAAAAAGCTGTTAACATAATAAATGAGGCATTGTAACAAAGAAATTAAGTACCTGGAAAAGTAAATACCAGTATTTGCAAGTCAAAATAGAAAGAGCTCCATGCCGTTGGCTGATGTTCAGACACAGATGCAATGATGGGGATATTGTTTTTAGCATATGATGGATCCAATAATGAATAAAATCGCCCAGTCCAAGGAGCGATTTCTAAAAAACGATTTTTACATTTCTTGAACACGAGAATATTAATTAAAAGATGGATGAAACTGCATGAGAAAATGTCAATTATTTTCTCCAGAGACAATACATCCCCTATTGTTAGGTCAGCAAAGTGATACAATATAAGAATAGCAACAGATAGGCAAGGTAAAAGGTTAAGAATTCTCAAGGACATCAAAAAAGTTGAGGAATGCAAAAATCCTGAATAACTTATGTTATTTGTGGAATAATATACATGAATTTATTTCTGATCATATAGGAGACGTTCAAAGTGCAGACTTCAAAAACATGAGTGTTACAAAGTTTACTTGCGACGAAATCAATGGATAGTGATCCAAATAACTATCATACAAAACTACCGTTTCAACAAAAATCTCTCTCTAAAAATTACTTCCTAAATAAGATGCGACGATGACACTCATCGCAACAGCACATGCAGCAAATAGAACAGTTGATCGAAAAAGAAATTGAAAATTCTCTTCCGACATTCGTGTCCGCAGCCAGTTAGCAAAAGCAATAATCTGACATAATCCAAAAACGCCAAAGGCCTAAAAGTAAGTAAAAATTAAAAATTTGACAGGACTAAAAGTGTATACGAAGGACCAATATGAAATAAATTAATGAAGTGCTAAAGACAAAAAATAAGCTTGGCATTAGTTATATCAAATATTACTTTATTAGTAGTTAGATTCCGCCTAACATCACGTAACAATTACATTCTTAGGTATTGGAAAATTCTTTTATCGTCCAAAGCGAAAAATAAAATATTCAAACAGCAAAACTTAAAGAAGTGCAAAGTCAAGGAATTAGAGCAGATTAAGCTATGATTTTCTACAACGACAATTCTGATAATTCAAAAAATAATAAATTTTGAAATTTTACTGCACATTCCAACATACCATCATATGCTCTGAAGTTTGCACAGGTTGAAATCCGACAAAGGGAATTTGCATTGAAAGTATAGTTCCAATAACATAGAACTGAAATTTTTATTCTCTTAAAAAATGAACATATTAAAACAGTTACACAAACACCGCAATCCAGAAAGTATCATTTAGAGAAAAACTTTCAAATGGTCACTGGTAATTGAGCGAGACATCAACCAGAGCTGATACAAGCAACAAAACAACTCATCAGTGGGAACAAGAAAATTCCTAATTAAAACTTAACTTAAATGCCTCTTCATGTCTTTGAGCTTTATAATAAGCAACGTTTTTTCATCTCTATGTTTATTCTTACCCGAAATCCGAAAAAACTAACAGTCGAATAAGCGATGTATATTTTGCTGGAGAATCGACCAGTGCAAATAAGTACCAAAACATGTAATGGAATGAGATTGATCAAGAACACGTAACCACCCCATGAAGAAACCATGTAGAAATAACCAAGTGAGCATAACACTGACCAACACACATTACCACTTTTTACTGCCTGAACACTTTAGACTATATACCAGAAATTCCGTAAAATTCACTGATACTATCTCCTGATACTGCTGTGAAAGTAAAGGAAGAGAACTTAAAAATAACAGAGGTATCCAACTGGGTTTAACAAACACGAATACCACTAATAAGTATATATCTAACAAAAACAAAATCCATCATTAAGAAAATGAGTATGGAAACAAACCTTGATCCACAAGTAATAGGTGAACAACATACAAAATATAGCGATACCTTCGTTATCATATGAACCAGCAACAGAACGTGATATGTAACCTGGGACAATAGCAATCATGGAAGCAGCTACAAGTCCAGCCGCGTCATCCTATAACAGAACCCCTAATAATGACTCAAGCTTAATTAAAACTGCACCAAAATTGCATTACTTAGTAGAATTACCACAGTTTAAATATGATTGGTCCGATTCAAATCCATCATTAAAGAAAAACAGTAACAGAGAGAGAAAGTTGACTGAATCATGAAAATCATTAAAATCATATTACTGTACTAAACAACATAACGTCATGGATTCATAGAAGCTCACATTTACTTGCCACTATTCTTTTTGAATCCCATAATATCACTTTCTTTCATCTAAGTTATAAATATAATATATTTAAACCCAAAAGCCTTAGAGGTTCCATTAACATCAATAATCATCAAGCTCATGGACAGTCGACGACCAGAAGTTAACATATTAAATGTTAAAACAATTTGAATGCAAAAGAATGTGTTGTGATATGGTTGTCTTGACACACAACGTAACAGATCTATCAAGATTTAGTGTAACAAACGTTCTTTTAACCACCTTGCAGGTAACAATTCAATTATATACTATTTCACACAGCAAAATCTGGTATTGAAAAGAGTCAGAAATAAAAATCTCCATTGCATACTAATTCGTTATGCAAACTAAAACTGATTTTAGCAGTCACATATGAGATAAATCAAAATCGTTACATATGATAGAAATCTTTTGCCATATAGTGCAAAAAATAATTTCCACAANACGAGAATATTAATTAAAAGATGGATGAAACTGCATGAGAAAATGTCAATTATTTTCTCCAGAGACAATACATCCCCTATTGTTAGGTCAGCAAAGTCATAGAATATAAGAATAGCAACAGATAGGCAAGGTAAAAGGTTAAGAATTCTCAAGGACATCAAATAAGTTGAGGGAAGCAAAAATGCTGAATAACTTATGTTATTTGCGGAATAATATACATGAATTTATTTCTGATGATATAGGAGACGTTCAAAGTGCAGACTTCAAAAACATGAGTGTTACAAAGTTTACTTACGACGAAATCAATGGACAGTGATGCAAATAACTATCATACAAAACTACCGTCTCAACAAAAATCTCTCTCTAAAAATTACTTCCTAAATAAGATGCGACGATGACACTCATCGCAACAGCACATGCGGCAAACAGAACAGTTGATCGAAAAAGGAATTGAAAATTCTCTTCCGACATTCGTGTCCGCAGGCAGTTAGCAAAAGCAATAATCTGACATAATCCAAAAACGCCAAAGGCCTAAAAGTAAAAATTAAAAACTTAATAGACTAAAAGTGTCAGATTATTATGAAATATGAAATAAATTAATGAAGTGCTAAAGACAAGAAATAAACTTGGCATTAGTTATATCAAATATTACTTTATTAGCCTACATCGCGTAACAATTATATTCTTAGATATTAAAAAAATCTTTTATCGTCCAAAATAAAAAAATATTCAAAAAGCAAAACTTAAAAAAGTGCGAATTCAAGGAATTAAAGCACATTAAGCTATGATTTTTATAATGACAGTTCTAATAATTCAAAAAATAACAAATACATAAACTTTCAAATTTTACTGTATATTCCAACATACCATCATATGCTCTGAAGTTTGCACACACTGAAATCCGNAAACTTAAAAAAGTGCGAATTCAAGGAATTAAAGCACATTAAGCTATGATTTTTATAATGACAGTTCTAATAATTCAAAAAATAACAAATACATAAACTTTCAAATTTTACTGTATATTCCAACATACCATCATATGCTCTGAAGTTTGCACACACTGAAATCCGACAAAGGAAATTTGCATTGAAATATAGTTCCAATAACATAGAACTAAAATTTTTCTCTTAAATAATGAATATATTCAAACAGTTACACAAACACCGCAATCCAGAAAGCATCATTTAGAGAAGAAAAATTTTCAAGTCACTGGTAATTAAGCAGGACATCAACCGAAGTTGATGCAAGCAACAAAGCAACTCATCAGTAGAAACAGAAAAATTCCTAATTAAAACATAACTTAATTGCTCTTCATGTCGAGCTTTATAATAAGCAATGTTTTTTCATCTCTATGTTTATTCTATTCTATTACCCGAAACCCGAAAAAACTAATGGTCGAATAGGCGATATATATTTTGTTGGAGAATCGGCCAATGCAAATAAATACCGAAACATGTAATGGAATGAGATTTATCAAGAACACGTAACCACCCCATGAAGAAACCATATAAAAATAACCAAGTGAGCATAAAACTGATCAACACAAATTACCACTTTTTACTGCCTGAATACTTTATACTATATACCAGAAATCCCGTAAAATCCACTGATGCTATCTCCTGATGCTTCTGTGAAAGTAAAGGAAGAGAACTTAAAAATAACATAGATATCCAACTCAGGAATTTAACAAACGGGAATACCACTAATAAGTATATATCTAACAAAAGCGAAATCCATCATTAAGAATATGGAGACAAACCTTGATCCACAAGTAATAGGTGAACAACATACAAAGTATAGCGATACCTTCGTTATCATATGAACCAGCAACAGAACGTGATATGTAACCTGGCACAATAGCAATCATGGAAGCAGCTGTAAGTCCAGCCGCATCATCCTATAACAGAACGCCTAACAATGACCTAAACTTAATTAAAACCACATCAAAATTGAATTACTTAGTAAAATTACAGTTTAAATATTACACATGGTTCGATCCAAATAAAACAGTAACAGAGAAAGTTGCATGAATCATGAAAGTCATTAAAATCATATTACTGTACTAAACAACATAACGTCATGGATTCATAGAAGCTCACATTTACTTGCCACTATTCTTTTTGAATCCCATAATATCACTTTCTTTCATCTAAGTTATAAATATAATATATTTAAACCCAAAAGCCTTAGAGGTTCCATTAACATCAATAATCATCAAGCTCATGGACAGTCGACGACCAGAAGTTAACATATTAAATGTTAAAACAATTTGAATGCAAAAGAATGTGTTGTGATATGGTTGTCTTGACACACAACGTAACAGATCTATCAAGATTTAGTGTAACAAACGTTCTTTTAACCACCTTGCAGGTAACAATTCAATTATATACTATTTCACACAGCAAAATCTGGTATTGAAAAGAGTCAGAAATAAAAATCTCCATTGCATACTAATTCGTTATGCAAACTAAAACTGATTTTAGCAGTCACATATGAGATAAATCAAAATCGTTACATATGATAGAAATCTTTTGCCATATAGTGCAAAAAATAATTTCCACAAAATGTAAACAAACCTTTAATTCTTTCGTTAACGCGTATGTTATTAAAACTGTGAATGAACTAAAAAGTGGAGCAAGAAATACACAAATTTCTCGCACATGTAATGTGAAGTGAACGAAGTGAAGTATGCGATGAATTAAAGCACTTGTTAACATTAAACCTAAATAAATGTTTTATCAGAAAAATTTTACAAAATCGTTGAAATCTCTTATTTTCAAATTCCCGCACAGACCAACTTTTTTAGGACCTAAAAGTCAAACAGCGTTCTAAAATCACATTTTTCGAGGCCTGGAAGAATATCACAAAGTAGAAAATAGAGTTAGAGAAATAAAGCAAAGACGAACCAGGATATATTGTACCTCCAATGATCCTCCCTAACGGATACCACGCTCGATCGTCAAACCAGTTATGGAAATTGTAGTATCCTTCATCAGTCAGATATCGAGTAGTTCGATAATTGAAATAAGGGTCAAACTGTAATATCGAACACTTAATATTATAAATTTAAGAAACTAGGTATACCGATATACATTTTCTCGTGCAAGTCTCCCTGTATGTATTGAAATACTTTTAAGATAAAATGACGAGACGGGTAACTTACTTCATGAATGACTGATTCGAATCTGATCACAGCAAAAAGTCGGCTAGAAAAAACGAAAGCAAATTTAAGTGTAAAACACGAATATTCAAATATTGAAGTTCATGAAGTGACAACAAGGTGATATAAATTTAATGTGTAAAATGGAATGCCCTCAACTAAACTGCAGCAGATAATACTTCTCCAGAAATCAGCTATTATGTAGAAAAAATCCTTTGAACCTTGAAAACCAACCTTGAAAAGGAGACCACAGCTGCCAATGCTAGAATCAAAATCTTAAGAAAAGTTTCCTGTTTGTCATGTGTCAATCTCAGCAGCCTGGCAACGCTCACCGACATATCTGCAATTTTGCCATGCCCAGATATTGCCAAACATATAGAAATAACATGAGAAAATGAAATACTTAATATGCATAGTATTTAACAACTGTTAATATTACAACACATTTAAAAGATAATTGAAGGGTAAAATGTAATAATCAACTAAACAGTTTTAAATTTAATTCGCTTTTCATTCCAGAATTTACTTATTAACTATGGACAGCTTCACTTTCAGTAACTTGGAAGATATAATAACAAATGCTTTTAACTGCACAGGTTTGATACAGGCCTGTCCCAACCTGACAGATAACTTACTTCACTGAAAGAGTAAAGCTTAAGTTAAACAAGGCAAACAAAGCACACATCACCATTACTTAAAGCAACACCCTCCTCCCCCCCCACAACTGCTCAGCTTCGAAGCCACGTGTAAATCTCCGCACTACACTCTGCGCCCAGCCACATCATAAACGTCAATTTCGCAACACACAACGTACCTGTGATCTCCACGATGGATACACACTCTTTCTATCACTTTATTAAGCCATTCTACGTTGAGTGCAGGTAGTCGTACAGGTATAGATGGTGATGCTAATTTCGGGCCACGGCACGTCGATTTCAGGTGAACCGTAAATGGAGATGTACAGTGCTATATTGAAGTACCATCAGAGAAGAAACTGTTTTGGATATATTCAACTGCAGTACAATGACGTAGCACTAACGAATGGCATGCAGGTTACTGATTACTTAGGAAGATCACTGACAAATTACCGATTAAAAATTTTTGTAATTTAGTGCTAAAAATTTTAAATAATAATTTGATGAATAAATCAGAAAATCTTCCATTATTTTTGATTTTTCATATTTCCTGTGTCTTTCGGAAAAGCATCGGAAATGTGAAAACAGTTCATAAAATCTAAGAGAATGTAGGAAAATTTGTTATTTGGTTAGCTGCTTGTACATGTGTCGCCATGTTTTGAACGCTTGGAATAATCAGTGGCGATAACAAGCCGGTTGTGTGTTTTTCTATTATTAGCGTGGAAGATATTTTGTCTATATTAATGCAGTTCAGGCTAATGCGGTAACGCCAGGTGCATACACCATTATTAGGTGTGAAAATTCAACAGACTGTGGTGTAATTCAAGTTTTTGCTCCAAATGACCACTGTTGTTATACACCGAAAGTATTACTTGTTAACAAAATATTCGCAGATTTGTTTGGCCTTCGTGAAAATGAAGAGGTAACGCTGTTTAATTCCTTGCAGTTAATTTCAAATAATATTTACAAAAGACTAAGGTGAACCAAGGTTATTCTTTTGGTGGCGAACTTGATTTATGCATCAAATTCATTTTTAGGTAATTGTTCAGAGGGTAGAAACAGCACCTGTATGCAGTTCGTTTGATGTAGAGCTGATTTCCGCGGAAGACTGGAATATTGTCGTATGTTTTATCGTAAAAAAATTAAGAGATGCAAGGAATGTTTTTACATATTTAGGAAATGTGAAAAAAAATCATTAAAATAATTCTTTTAACTATGACCACTATCTTTGCTCAACTTCTCCATATTTTAGTACTTCTAAAATTTGATTCGTAGCTCACTGGTGTAGTTCATTTCTTACTATCCCAGAGAAATCCATTTCATATCAATTTGATGCGCATATCATGCTATTTAGAAATTGCAAATGTAGCAGGAATAAAAAGTGGAAGAGGTTTTTAGGATGCAGATGCTAGCTCTGCACCTTAAATGCTGAAATTTTCAAGTCTTTTAAAATAATGGAGATAGAGGCATAGTTTTGCTGATTATTTCAGATAACTAGACATTGTGATTCCAACTATTTCTGCAAGAAATAAATTACTTCAGAATTTTTTATAATTAGATAAAGCAGTTTTCTAGCAAAATTCATCGCAACGAATTGAAGAATTGCTTCTGGAACAAATTCAATTAATTACTGTTGGCCAAACATATCCAGTTTGGATTGCTCAAAATCTTTACATTTATTTCACTGTTGGTAAGCTAAAAGCTTTATTTTTTTCCATTCTCTTTTGCTTTTTGAATTGATGTCATTACATATTTCTCTTTGTTTTTTTATCTGATAACACTAGCAAACTCCGGATGCTTCCTTTCCGTCATTTAATGAATTCTTTAATCTGTGTAACTTCTCACTTATTTCCTGATTGCTGTCCCGTTTACAACTCACTAGTGGTCATTTTTAACATACAAGTTATTAACTGTTTTGATTAAAATTTTTCACTTTTTTTTTAAAATTTAAAAAAATTTTTTTTTTAGCTTTTAATTGACCTGTGCAAAGTTATATGCGGCACTGATTTGCTACACAGTCCAGTCTTATATTTTTTAATAATCTTATTTTAAAAAGGGGATCATGTGGTTGCAGGCATTCAGCTTTGTAATCAATAAATTTGCTGAACCAGAGTGAGACGTATAAACATGGTGGTCAAAAGTGCATTGCGTTGCTGTAACATGATTAAGTCAAGATTTGTTCGCTGACTGATAAAATTTTAATTTTGTGCTAAAAACACTTTGCCTGAAATTTTGATGGTAGCAAGCTTAAAAGTGTTTAGAAAATCGTTTATTGCTAACTTCTTGCAAAATTGCTGCATATTTGCTTTATGTTGACTTCCACTTCTCTCACTTTTAGTTTATGAATAGCAGTTCTTTTGAACACTGGCAAACCTCCACCTCTCATTTCATTGAGGCTCGGTCGTTTATTTATGATTTAAGAAGCAAATGAAAGTAAATAAACTAGAAGAGATTTCAGTTCGAATCAAAGCATTTTCGTCCGTGATGCAGAATGCTTGTCTATGTGAATTTACGGAGGTCCATGTAAAGCCTTTCTACTCAAATCGTAGTAGTCTCGAGGAAAGTTCAAGAGACATTTTGAGAGTACCTCCATTATCATTTGCATGTAGAACGAAGGATCTATTCTCAAATTTGTCGCCTGAGCCATTTATGCTGAAGATTCAGGATTATTGTGGTAATATTCTTGATAGAACTGCAGTTCGGGTACTGCCCAAAATACTGATAAACGATGTTACCTTAAAAGATCTGGATATACTTGCCGTTTTTAAACTCAATTTCAGTATGTTTCTTTGTACTTTTTAACGATTTCATATGTTATTTCTGAAAATATATACGTTACAAGAAATGGGGTGGAATTGGGAAAGTTTTGATTCTTGAAAATAGTAAAAACACTGGTAACAGATTGATTTTTCTATCAGCTGGGAAGTTTTTTGTCAATTTTAGATCAGAGTAACTCAGAAATCATCACATTATCAATTGTTCGTAATGATGAAACCGGTCGAACCGCGCATGCTTTACTTATTGAACTACCGATAGCATGTTCCCGTTTTGCTACATTAAGAGATTGTTTGAAGGTACTTTGATAATGTGCGTTGTAGTGCCTTAAAGTGCTTTTCATTTGCTCTATCTCGATGTAAATCCGAATAATCTTTAAAATAGCGTTACAACTTTGTACCTTGTAAATTAGGCGTTTTAATTGTTTGCTTTTGCTTCAGAAGTGTAACTAACTGTTCATTTTCTGTATAAAATTCGAAAATTAATTAAACTTTCAGATTATAACGATTTATTTTTTTATACACATTAGTTTGATTTTGTAGTTAGAATTTTATATTGATTAATAATGAACAATTTCTTTTATAAAACAGCTTTATTAACATATTCATTTCTGATAAATTTTCTTTTTTTTTTAGCGATATGATGCTTATCACTGCGCTTTTTCACCCAAACTGCATCAAGTTATGAGTGGTGAATATGAATGGATTAAAGTATCTCCTTTACCCAGAAATAACATTTATCAGCTTGAAATCCTCGAAGTACTTTCAGAAGTTAGTACAATTCATCATTACATATTCGCGTCTCTTAGTTGAATTCAGTTCTTTATTTAATGTTTGTAAATTCTATTGTACGATTTAGGACAAATTATCTGAGAATTTCAATGAGTGTTTGCGAAACCATTTGTGGAAGTCTTGTCGACATTATCCAATCATTGTTCCAGTTGACGGACTCATAGTGGAAGTAAATTTAACTCGTAAGTTTGGACCAAATTTTGAGATATGTTTCTATATAAGTTTAATACTCTTGATTTTAATGAAGTGCATTGTGTTTCACACTATATAAAATTTTTCTTGTCTTTTTTGGGCTACTTTAATAATTTAAATGAAGGTTTATGTAAGCATTTGTGGAAGACTTGTGTGTCTTTCTGTATGTCGTATGTCTTTTCCCATTAATAATTGAAATGTCGCGAAAAATTGAAAACCAATGGAAGGACACTCAAGTAGTAAGTATACTTTGAAATTAATGGAGCTGAAATGTTTTCCAGGTAAAGTTCGTATTCAGTGTCGAATTAGACCTCATCTTGATGACAAAAAAGACAAAGGGTCTCAGAAATGTTTTGTCTTTACTAACGACATGTTCCCTCCGCTTGAATATCCGGTAAATGATATATTTAATAATATATGTGGAAATTTTCGAGAAATATGTTTTAAAGCAGCCGACGATAATTTAATTAGAAATTTTAATGTAAGATTTATATCTTCACATGAGATTTAGGTTTTTGAAAAGGTTACAAGGGCTGACAGTGCTTGCCGAAAGAAATTTCTGTTGAACAGCTTGATCCGACGATAGAAACCTCCTAATTCTTTCAGAATACTGATTCGATGAAAGCTGGTTTCGTGCAGATGCTGAGAACAAATGTGAGTGAGGATATCCATCAGGCAACTGTAAATTTTGGAGAATGGAGGAATGAAGCAGTTGAATTTTCGTATGTTTTATTCGTGAAGATATTCTGCAATGTGCAAGACGGGTAAGAGGAGGGTAACCAGTATATGTAGAAAAGCTGTAAAATAGGTAGAGTAGTCGAATGTGACCTGAACATTTTAAAATATTGAAATATAAGTCTGATTGTAAAGACTACTGCTCAACTCAGTTGGGATTAATATTAGGAATTTTCAGATTCCAAATTGCATTTATTGAAAAATGTTGCTCATACATTACTTATCATTTGGAGAAGTCTACTTTTTTCTCATCAGAAAATATTCTTATAGTGGGTAACAAATCAACAGGTAAAACAACGATCCTACATTTCCTTGCAGGAAAACTACTCCAGTCTTACTTGGCTGTTTACAGTGAATGTTTATATTGCTCTGAGTGGAATGGTGAGTTTGTATCAGAAATCTTCCTAAAATTTGTAAGTGATATATTTTTAAATATGTCCTAATGGTAAATATGTTGATGCGATATTGTTGTCCGTTTTGTGGTTGTTAGATTTCCGTTCGATGTTCTGAAGGTTCATGGGATTAGTATAAGAAATTTAGAATAATTATTGTTTTGAGTACTATAATACTGAAAGATAAATTTGTTGTACTTATAAATTTTATCTTCATGAACAGTATTCATAAATGGATTTTACCTAACAGAGTATTTTGGAAGTAGTTCACTGATTCTAAAACTTCTGTTTGCAGGAAAATCAATTGAGAAATTTCAAGATGTACTAAAAAATACGGTGACGCGTTTAAGGCGACGTTATCCTTCAGTCCTTTTCTTAGATGATTTGGATATTTTATTGCGTGGTCAAGATGAGGACGTGAGAAATGTTCGCTTGGAAAAATGTGCCGAATGTAAGTTCGTGAATTCCAATTTGCACGAATTAATTAATTCGTCAGTCAATTTATTCTCTCCTTTATTTGGTTGATTATTAATATAAACTTAATTTGTTGTTATTTTTTTTATGCTTTATTTCATAAAACTTCTGTGTTTCTTGAAGTAGTCCGAAATTTGGCAACTGAAAATGATTTGTTGGTTATTGCAACGGCGTGCACCAAACATGAAATTGTCGAACTGTTTTCGTTGAATGCTGGTGGGCGATTTTTTGGTCACGTGGAAGGCATCAAAGAACTTAGTCCGGTAAGCTATTAAAGTGATAGCAAGAGTAACACATGGTTGGACGGGTGCTGACTTAAAAGGTTTGTAACAAATGCTCAGTTGATCGCTCACAAGCGAATAAGAGGAGCACTTGGCGACAAAGGTGTGCAAATTTGTAGAATCTTTTGAATCACCTAATCGCATTATAGAAAGAAAAGATTTTATAATAATTTGGTTTGGTGCAAATTTTTAAATATAGAAAATTGTAAATCCTGTATTTAACTAAATAAACATAAATCGCGTATTTAAACTAAATATAAAAAACAAAATAACTTGTATATCCGCCCTTATATTTCTTAAACGATGTCCCTTAATGAGTTAATTGCACAAAATAATTTGAAATTTGTTTTTAGATGTTGATTTCGAAAGTACAAAATATGTAATGAATCAGGAAGATCTGTTGTAAAGGAATCGCAACCGAACAAGAACAGAAGCTCTTCCGGATCAGATAGAGACCTTACATATCGTCAGGGTCAGGGTTGTTTACTACTTTTGCTTAACTCCTGTTTTATATTAAATTTGAAATAAAATATTGGTGAAGGGTAAATTTATTTCAATTGTTCGTGTATTTTCGTCGAGATATTTTTTTTCGTACCTTATATTATTGGGTATTGTATATATTTACTGGCAAAATAATTTCGCAAATATTTCTTGACGTTCAGCATGTTTACAATACATCTTTATTGCTATATCATTGTTTCTTTCCACGTTTCACTTAAAAATTTTTTTTCACTTCACTTTTAGAAAAATATTTTAGTCATTTCTATGTTGTGCTTTTCTAATTTTGTATTGTCACCAAGCAGTGTGTATTTACTGTTAAATCAACTGTTAAATCACGAAGCTTGACACTTCAAACAATCGATATAGTTTGCTGATGAAAACTTCATTTCGTATTCCAGTAGATTTTGCGTTATTATTATATCATTGTGTTGTGGAGTCTTGCTAAATTTTCTTTTATGTCAGGATAAGCAAAATATTAAATGCTGAAACAGGAAGTCACAACCAGAATATTAAGTGCTAGAATCTTGCATTACGCACTAGTTTTCTGCTCTATGAAAACTAATTATGGTTTTTCGGTCCTCATTATGAATTTTTATAATTTACAAACGTTTTGAGGTTTATTTACTTATTAATTAGATTTCATATGTGTTTCTATTTCTATTATGCTCATATAAAGATGTAGACTACTGTTAGTTGAGTCTCATAATTCAATAGTCATGTGAGATTTACATGCTTTTTTTCGATACATCAGTTATTTACTGTTCAGCGCAGTGAACAGCGTTGTTAGTAAAATAATTTATTAGTTCAGTTTGTTTGATTGAATGATTGGTGAAAAATCAGATGTCTTTGGTGAAGTGGAAACTGGACTTAACAGGTGTCGGGACACGGACTGTAAGTCGTACCTTGGATTCATTCTTAAATCCACCTGGTTATTCACAAGCTGGGATTACTGTACAACAGGTTGTTCATCTTTTTTTTTTACTTTTTTATCTTTCTTTTTTTTACTTCTCTTAAGAAAGGATGGGACGAATTTTATACTACAGTGAAAGAATGATTTCGAATTGAGATTTTTAGATAGAACAAACTGGGGATAGTGAGCAAACGCATCATTTGATGAAGAAGCGTGCATGGGATATGGCATTGCAACCCATCAAGAGCCTACCCATGAATCTTTTGATGATGTATATGTCCGGCAATACAATCAGTATATTTCCAATTATGATGATCGCAATGATGGCTTGGCGTCCTGTTAAAGCTTTGATGAACGTTAATCCCGCGTTTAAACCTTTGCAGGTTATTTTGTCTTTCAGAAATACATATATTCTGATTCGTGAGTATTTTTTACAATAATTTTCTTAGCTAATTGACACATAGTGTTTTTAACTTGCTGATCGAATTACAATAAATACAGTGTTCAAAAACCTTTTCATTATAGGTGCTAGCCCATATCTTTAATTTAGTTCCTTGCGAAGATAGTTTTTAAGCACATGTTTCAAGTAGAGGTATTTGTTATACAGTAAATAGATTTTTTCTGATATTCTGTTTTGAACTTTTATAAATTGTGACTGCAAAATCGTATATCTTTCTTCGAGAGCATAAATAGTTTTCTTGCTTTTGTGTGCAACTAACATGTACGAGGAGGAGAAAATTTGCTATAGGCATAGGAGGATTTTTTTACTACAAAGTATTACTTACAGCTAATTTGAATCGACGTGCTATGAAAGAATGGGTATGCTAATTAGCACATAATCCTTTAAACATATTCTGAGAATATCAAATGTCAATTTGGATGAAAAACAAACATTGGGGCTGATCTTTTTTAAATGTCGTTTTGAGCGAAAGTTCAAAATCTTCTTACATTTTGTTTGAAATAATATGAAACAAATTTTTAGGATGAGAATATGGGATCACTTTTGCTTCATAAATTGGTTTTCGTGCTTGGAAACATGATAGCGGTAGCAATGGCTTTATACAAGTTACACAGTATGGGATTGTTACCCAATCATGCATCAGATTGGCTCGATTTTCAGCTACCACCTCAACGAATGCAATATTCTCTTATTTCTGATTCATTTGTCTCATAATATCAGTATTTCTTCAATTTAATGCTTCCTTTTTCAGTCGAATGAAGGATTGTTAGCAAGTTTTCTTTTTAGCTTTTACAGTTGTTGTTCAGTTGTGAGATGTCCCAAATTAAGTAATCAGGTAGTCGGATCTTGTTTCGAGTAAAACCATGCTATTACTTTACTAATGCTTAATCTTTCTGTCACTTCCTATTGTGTCGCATTCAAATATATACAAATTATTTGTTTTAGTTCCTCATCTCTATAGGGTTCCACTCGTGAGATTACTATATCTTCACTTACATCGGTCTTGTTTTTCTAGTTATTTTCATCTTCATTTAATGAATATTCTCATTTGCTTTTTGTGTTTCTTTTGAAACCCATGAAATTTTCATCTTGTTAATACATTTGGCTGAGTTCTCAATTGATAAAAATCTTGTACCTATCGTGTCGGTGATGGAAAACTTGTTTGAAATATATTGATAAATAGTAGCATCTCCATATGGACTGCAGAGGTGATTAGGAAGTTGTGTGGCGGAAAAGAAGTAAAGGCGGTGCAAATGAAATGTGCTAGAACTACACTACGAAATGATAATGATGGCTGTAGACATTCAATGAAAAAAAAATGAATACCATGAAGTAAGAAAGTCTTGTCGGGAATTCGAATGGTTTTTTGAATTTGTCATTTTCCGAGGTGATCATAACGAACCATTTTTTAGAGATTGAAAAAATTGCAAGGTACTGGAATCGACTGCCTTAACAGGATTACCGTTGTCAATTCATCATATTGAGTTCTACGTTTCCAATGCTTTGCAGGTCGAGTTTTTCACGACTTACAACTTTCTTTTTATAATTTTCATTTATTATTTTCTTTCCAGAAGTCTTCAGGAACGTTTACGGAATTCTGACTATTTGATAACATTTGAATAAAATCAATACATTGTATTACTCGATTATCTGCTTCAGTGATGTTTGCGGATTAGACTAATTTTAGAGTTCTTATTGCTACTGTGTCAATTTTGGTTTTCAGCAATTTGCTAAAAAAGAAAATGCTCAATATAGCCATTCGCAATGGGGACGTAAGATGTAAGAACGTAAGCACTTGGGAATTATAATTATCATTTCTGAGGTAAGGAATACTATCATGGGAAAAGATGACCTTAGAAAAGTAACATTCTTTATGCAAGTCGATGAAATATTAGATGTTACCAGAAAGTCAACAAGATAACATAATCAACGATAATGACTTTTGTTTTTATAAAGTTTGTTAGATTAAATTAGAGCCATTCTAAATTGTTTTCATCTTTTTTTAGATTGGCATGCAAAGAACAGGATGAAGATTTCGTGAAACATTTGACAGTTCATGGCGATTCTGTTAGAGATGTATCATTTCTGACTAATGATATAAGTGTGCTGTTGAGGTTGTTTTTATAATTTATTGGTCATATGCTAATGAAATTAGTTTTATTGTAGTATCCTTTCAATAACACTACATACTGAGGGCATTAATGATTTTGCAATTTGACACTTTTAGTAGGAGAGAGCAAATGATTTGAATTTAAGATTTTTCAAATAAGTTTAGATGAAGAATTCTAAAAATCCAAATTTTTTTTACAGACATGAAATTTTTGTAAAAGACGATTTTGAAAGATGTGATCTTTCACAATGAAGTTGTAAATACTAAATATGATTTTTTTTCAAACCGAAACTTCTCTCAACTCCGTTTAATCAATCCATGTTGCTATGAGGGCTATTTGACGGTTTCAGTTCTTTTCCTTTTCTGCAAAACCTCGATTACAACCTATCGTCATCTCGTTTAATTTCATTGGAAGTTGAGCGTTGTCGAAGACTGATATTGTATTTTGAAAATGAAATTGCAGCTTCTAATTGAAGGTTTTAATTGCAGCGCATCGTTGAAAAAGGTGGATTTGTAATAAAGTCAGTTGAAGTTGTTGCTGATGATATGATGGTTTCGTAAAATTTGCTTGATTGATTTGCCGGTACGGACAGAAATTTTTTTGAGGAATTTTTTGCAAAGAATATTAAACTATGAGAAATGTGAGATTTAACTAATTCCAGGAATATGACATACGTCATAGTTTGTTGGATTCGAAAACTTATCGAGGATTCTTTTTGCCAGAATATGAACCATATGATTGTAGCAACAATATTCTGAAATCATTGTGAGATTTCTTCAAAAATAGAAGTATACAAAAATAAAGGAGAATAGAATGTTATTCCATCCTATTTACCGATTATAAATATTTTAAATCACCTATAAAGATAATTAACTCTAACTGCTTGTATTTTAAGATGCTTCGGAAGGATGAATAGTTAATCCTAGGAAAACAATGAGGAAAAATGTGTTAAATGAACGGTGCACTTACTTTTAGTTCATTTTTGGATATGTTCTTAACAAATTAATCTTTTAGAGAAGAAATATCGATCATTTCAATAGATCATTTTGTAATCAATTACCCAGTAGACTTTGTGTAACCTGCTTTCATTACTATGATCAAATATTTGATTTTGAAGAAATATGTTTAGTTCTGGAGCTAGATTAAATTCTCCGCAGTCCTTATTTTATATCCTTACCTACCGTAGAAAAACTGCATTCCTGCAATTCAACCATTTGCGAAAGAAGAGCCGTTTAGGCGTATTCATGAAATATATTCACTTCATTACAGTTTTTTTTTCAAACAAAAATCTTTTTCAGGTCGAGTGATGAATCGATATTCAGCTCGAGTCATTCTACTATGAAAATCGTATTGATAACGAATAAATACAAAATGATACAGACAGGTCTTGCTGAACCAGTCCCAAGATTTGTAGGAATGAGGGGCCAGATACAAGTTAGTACTAGAATCCTAGTTGACGATATTGTTCATACGACGGAACGAATGAAACAGATAGGTGTCAAATTCATTGCTATTTCCGACGAATACTATACCGATCTTGAAGCACGTCTTGCCACTTTTCCAGTAAAGTTGTTGAAAAACTTTGAAAAAGTTCGTGAATTTTTTGTAGAGAAGATACCAAACTTTGTGAAAATTTTACAGCAAGGCAGTATTTACTGCTAAAATTTTATTTCCAGGTCAAACAGATTCGAATTCTAATGGATTTTGATGACTACAGATATTTGCTACAGATGTCAAACTCAGCCTGTCCAAGCTTTTCTTCGAAGTGATCCAACGAAATAATTCCGTAAGTTTGAAGCTTATCAGTATTGTATGAAACTTGACATTAGATTAAGATTTTGCATTAAGGTTGGGTCATTGATAAAAATTGTGCTTGGAGTGATGCTACGAAGGTTTTTTAATACTAATCGGAATAGATAGGATGACCAGTATTGTAAGAATCATTGCTGTACTTATGAGATAGCATCACTTAAAAAAGGAGTTGATGTAACAAGTTGAGAGTACTTATTTGAGTTGATTGAAACTCAAAAAGTTTCAGGATAATTCCTTCAGGGTTTTGGTGCTGGAAATATAAAGGCTTTGTTCAATGCAGTGGAGAATGAATAGGAGAGACGTGAAACTCTTCACCACAATTGTGATTTTTTTGTTATTTCATGCATTCTTAGCGAAGTTTCGTGATAATTCAAAGATCATGTTTTGATTTGCGATATTTTTATAAAGTCGGTCCCAAAATTTATAGATACATAATCCCTTTTATTGTTGTAGATTCACTGAAATTGCAGGAATAAAATTTGTCTTCAGTGTCATTTCTAATACATATCCGTGGCTGATTAGATAACTATATTACCGTCTGGAACAGCGCCGAAAACAAAAAGAAAATAAATAATTTTTTTACAGAGTAAATTTCTTAGCTAACTCAACTTAATGTTTCTGTGAAATGTGTTACCACAAAGTTGCAATTACATTGTGACAATCTATCAAAATATCTGCCATTTAAAGATTAAATTCAATTAAAAATTTGGAAAAAATTAGACCAGAAGTTATGTGATTATTTGAGATTGGCTGAATGTCCTAACTCTTCTCATCCTTTGTGGCGCTAAAAAAAGAAAAAGAAATTATGACGTGGATGAGTGCAAGCAAAAATTAAACGAACCCCGGTTCCCTGACATTCACAAAATTTAAAAATAGATTTAATGATTCCCTCTACAGCAAATGTATTCTTTTTAATTGATTCAACGTCGGCAGTGTTACAAATGATATTTTTTTTTGAAATTTGCTTTTGCACTTCGACATTATAAGTTAACAAACCTAACAGGCCTAGTTGTATTATGCAAATAGTAGTTTCATCCATAGCTGTGCATAAGTCGTTTATCTGATATCGCTAATTAACACTCGAGGGGAGTTCTGCGATTTAACAATTATTTGTAGTTCTGAAGAGTTGACTTTCGTAGCGGATACTCAATGTTAGTGAATCTTTATTTTCTCTTTGGTATAGATGTTTCTTAAAAGTGTCAGGAAGAAAGAAATATTTTTACAATATATGTCGAAATAATGAAAGTATATAATATTGAATATTCCGGAATAATTAAATTTATAATGTAGAAATATGTACTTTAGAAATTTAAAAAAAAAAATTTAACTGAGGATTTGATAGAGTACTGTAAAGGTTGTTTCATACAGAATATTTCCCAAATGAACTATTTACCCAACTTTATTTCCTGATATTTGAGCTTACAATCTTGTTCACATTGCTATCTTTGCTTCTGATAGGATTATAACATAATGTCCTTTGTTGTACGGGGGACCTTAGACCGTCTTGGCAACACTTTCAGCTAGCATGGATTCCACTCAGTGCTGTTTTTTTCTCTATCAAATTCTCAGTTAAATTTCTAAAACACCAAATTTCTTAAACTGTAACATGTTGATCCACTCTAAATATCTGATAACTGTATTAAATAAATATTATCTGATAAAAAAACTTTATTCTAATTATTCATTCATGTCAGTCAAAAGGACTTCGTTGACAAGCAAACAAAAAAAAGAAACTTTTGCGACAGAAAGAGAGGTCGAGAAAAAGCTAAAAGTCTTGTCGATGAACTATCTTTCGACATAAGTTTTTATATCTTTGTTTGTGCAGTCAAGCTTATTGTCTATAATTAATTCTTTGCTATAGAAAGTATTTAAAACATTGAAAGTGACGAATTTTATCAAAAAATGCTGATCAGTTGGGGATATTCACCTAGTTGTATTAGATGAATACTTGTGTGAATTTTCCAACTGCTATAATTGCTATAAGTATAAGTGATTATTAGTTAAAGATATGTATGTGAGAATTTCTCCTACACTAATAAACGTTCAGGAAATATCATATCACTGAATCAAATAAGAAAAGATTTAAAAAAAGAAGCCATTTGGGTTGGCACAGACTGCTTACATTACCGTTCATTTAGTTCTTTACTTCATGCATTATGCAGTATTAAATTATTCAAACAATTAAATGGATGACGAAATGAGTGGTAGAGAAGAGATAGCAGAGTTGACCTTTGCTTTCATGGGATGCAGAGGGGAGAAGGAGAGAGAGAGAGAGAGAGAGAGAGAGAGAGGGAAGAAAAATAAAATAAAGAATCCTAGCCTGCGGACGATGTCATCCAAACAATCCTTAAGCATTCACTCACTGGTTGTTATTCGCGCAGCTGCGGCGCAATTGTTGTGTACCTGTTACTGGCCTGAATGCTAATGTCATCGGAAATCAATCCAATCAGTTGATGGTATGATGTGTCATTCACCCCATCTACTGATTGGATTGCTTTATCTCGAGAAGTGAGAAGCCTTCATTCTGAGTTGTGTTCCTCCTATTGTATTGCATCATCCCACGTACTACTGACGACACCAGAGACGCACCTCACGTTTCATCTCCGCGTTATCCAGTTTTCAGTGCTTAAACATTCTGTGTCCTTACGACACTGCTTCCAGCTTAAAGCTTAGCTTGTCGAAGCCGTGCTTTATTTCACAATCTTTTAAAATATTTCCGGTAAAGAAATGTCACTTGTGTGCGCCTATTAGTGCTAATTGTTTTCAAATACACTCGTGGTAGACTTATTCATTCTTTCGACTAATGAATTTCTCTTTACATTTAGCATTTTCGAATAGTTTTACAACTTTTTTTAAGAGAAATAGTTTTACAACTTCACTTTGTTTTATATGTTGTGAATTTTTGAGAAATAGCACTGACATGTGCATCTGCGGTTCATCAGGTACATTTGATTATTCATAGCTGTTCTCTTTTGATTGGATATCATCACCATAAGAAAGAAATTCTTAAATTTGCATGTTTCATTATCAGAATTTGTGTGAAGGAAATCGATTATTCCAAAAATAGTTTTGTTTCTTTCGCTAAAATCTGTCAAGTAATGTTTTCTATGCATTATTTTTCTGATTTTGATTCTTATGTCAAGTTCAGGCAGAATTGGCTTTGTATTAGTTCAGCATAGCAATAATTTGGCGAACAGAGCTCATAGAGCCATCCGTGTCACTTTTGAATCGTTCTTTTTAAGAAAGGAGTGAGAATATTTAAACACTTTAAAAAAACTCACTTTTCAAGACGTAAGAATGTAAGAATCGCCGGTTGAGCATTTTATAGGAAGAAATCTCGTCTGTGCGATACGTGTGCATACTTTGTTACAAACGTATATAAGTGTGTTCATGTTGCTTGTACTTCAGATGATTGTCGAAATCACTATGCTGTGACGTTATTAATTCCATGTGAGCATTCCTCATTACTAAATATAATTAGCTCATTTTTTTTCAGCTTAGTCAATCAATTATTCAATAAACGAACGGTGTATATATCAATAACGGAAAAGTGGGGATTTTTGCAAGGTAAGGATGATAACAGCATACATATAGAGGTAATAAAGTTCACTAGATAACATCATTGGACCTTATTTCCAGTTTCTTCCATAACTATTAACATAACTGAGCTAAGTCTTGGTTTTACTCGAAAACAACTTAGAGTGGCTTTTAGTGTTTTTAGCACTTTCTTTGTATTTCTAGTTGCCTACGACATCCTATTTCGTAATAGGGTTTAAAGTGAATCTATAGACTGATTAAAATTTTCCTGAGTAAATATTATAAAAGTGACATAGGAGACTAAACAAAAAGAAAAGGATACAGAGAATCAAAGCGCTTTCCCTATCCTCCAACCATTTCATATGTTACAAAACATGAGTTACGGATTTTGTTGGTGTTATTTTTGGGCTCCTGCATTTCATTATTTTAGGGAGCCAACTATTGGTAAATTTGACACAGTCTGATCTTGATCGATTGCTTGATTTAGACGATAAGTCAGTTTTTTCCAAAAAAATACTTCGATAGGAGATTTTATAATTCTGTAATTTTTCCTTCACAAATGTTTATTACATTTCATCAGCAATTCATTCCATTAGTTAATGAATAACCATAAGATTGCTAATGTCCGTCATACTACGATAGACTTTTTATGGCTTTTTGCTGATGCTTCGAAGAACAATTTGTTTTATCTTTCATTTTAATATTATCCAAAGTCTGTCATTCCTAATAATGTTTTTTAGCACCTATCGTACAGATTATACCTACGTAACATCTAAGTTGTTTTCTCCGTCCTTGAACAGTTTTATCTTTAATTGTGTAACATGTCTTATTATTCATAAGAGATTTAAATTTAATTTTATTATTTGATATTTGTGCGTGATCAAACAGAAGGCTATCTTCATCCTCAGCGGTACAAACTAACTGTTAAAATACTGGTCTTTTGAGAACTACAAACATTTCTGAAGACTAACACGGATTTATGTTTTTTTCTTTTTTAGGCAGAAGTTACCGCCTAAACGGTTCAGATGATTATGAAACTCCTCGCATGTCTAGATTGCCTTTGAATTATTACAGACGCAAATGGGCATATGAAAAGGCACGAAAAAGTGAGTCATTATGTAATTCATATTTCACAACTGTTACTCTATAATTATTCAAGTTCATTAGTGAAATAAAATTTCGGGTGGGACGTAAGAGTTACAAGTATTTCCTGTTTTTATTTTCCTTCTGATCACTGAAAAAAGCAGATGAAAACTTTGTGAGCTTTAATTTAAAAATTAGTCTTTTCTCCTGCAACTCATCAATGTTATTTTCAGCTGGTTTACTTTACTACATATACTTTTGTGCCTGTAATTTTGTGAGTGGACTAATGCCAAGGCCTCTGGCAAATATTTTTAATATTATTATTAGTGTTTTTCGTTTCATCATTCGCTGTAAGTAATTTCCTTATCTTTTTTCTACTGTAACATAATTTTCCTCGCATCTCTTTGCCCCGTATTCCCAAAGATCAAGAACTTAGAAAAAGGGCGCTTTGCATTGCTTGTTTCATCCGGGCTGGAAATGTGAAATTTTCCTCTTTGAAGCAGTGAGCAGGTTCGTTTTTACATGTCTATTTTCTGTGTTAATTCTTTATACATTTAAATTTGACAAATTTTGAATATTTCAGGTTTTTGGTATGTCATTAATGGAATATTTCCAAATCCGGAACATTGCACAGTTAAACAGGGAGTGCAGTTAGGATCAACATCTTGTAAGTTTTTTGTGGTGAAAATAACTTTTAAAAGGAACTGGCTCTTTTCGACTTTTATATTTGCTTAGTAAATTTTAAAGATGTCGCACATTTAACATTTGTTTTACTTCCTGTGTGGTGGGATTAAAAATTGGAATTGACTCCTTTAAGTCATTGTTCCATAGAAACTTTTAGGCATTATTCCATTTTGTTTTTGTTCCGAAATTTTGCACATGATTTTCTGCTTTTGCTGTATTTCCTACTGTGAAATTTCAAATATGTTTAAGATCTTGAAAAACACAGACATAGCTCAGAGGAATTGAAGGAAGTAAAGAAGGTTGGTTTCACTTGATTTTTTTTTTTTTCTTTATTGAATATGANAGACTAACACGGATTTATGTTTTTTTCTTTTTTAGGCAGAAGTTACCGCCTAAACGGTTCAGATGATTATGAAACTCCTCGCATGTCTAGATTGCCTTTGAATTATTACAGACGCAAATGGGCATATGAAAAGGCACGAAAAAGTGAGTCATTATGTAATTCATATTTCACAACTGTTACTCTATAATTATTCAAGTTCATTAGTGAAATAAAATTTCGGGTCGAACGTAAGAGTTACAAATATTTCCTGGATTTATTTTCCTTCTGATACTGGGAAAAGCAAATGAAAACTTTATGAGCTTTAATTTAAAAATTAATCTTTTCTACCATCCCGCAACTCGTTAATGTTATTTTCAGCTGATTTACTTTACTACATGTACTTTTGTGCCTGTAATTTTGTGAGTGGACTAATGCCAAGGCCCCTGGCAAAAATTCTTAATATTATTGTCAGTGTTTTTCGTTTCATCATTTGCTGTAAGTAATTTTCTTATCTTTTTTCTACTGTAATATAGTTCTCACATCTCTTTGCCCCGTATTCCTAAAGATCAAGAACTTAGAGAAAGGGCGCTTTGCATTGCTTGTTTCTTTCGGGCTGGAAATGTGAAATTTTCCTCTTTAAAACAGTGAGCAGGTTCGTTTTTACATATCTATTTTCTTTGTTAATTCCTTATACATTTAAATTTGACAGATTTTGAACATTTCAGGTTTCTGGTATGTCATTACTGGAATATTTCCAAATCCGGAACATTTCAACAGGAAGTGCAGCTGGGATCAACATCTTGTGAGTTTTTTAAGGTGAAAATAACTTTTAAAAGGAACTGGCTCTTATGGACTTTTATATTTGCTTAATAAATTTTAAAGATGTAGCACATTCAACATTTGTTTTACTTCCTGTGTGGTGCTTCTAAAAATTGGAATTGATTCCTATTTCACTGTTCCACAGAAACTTTTAGGCATTATTCCACTTTTTTTTTGTTCTAAAATTTTGCACATAATTTTTACTGTATTTCCGTACCGTGAAATTTCAAATATGTTTAAGATCTTGAAAAATACAGGCATAGCTCAGAGGAATTGGAGAAAGTAAAGAAGGTTCGTTTCACTTGGTTTTTTTCTTTATTAAATATGACAAATTTAAAACAAGATAGAAAATTTTCGTCGCTCATATCCACTGCAAAATATAAAGTACCAAGCCAAATAACGAAAGTTTTGTTAATTTTTCTAATTCACAGTGAATTATTGGCTGGTGATTTTATTCAAAATTTATTGAATAAGGTTTCAGTAATTATTTAAAATTTCAGTAGATTATTTAAATGTCCTTATTGGTAATTGTATTTAAGCTTGTTTTTTGCAAGAAGCAGCTATCTTCTTTATTTTGATTTTAATTTAAACTAACAAATCATGCAGTTTTTGCTTACATTTAAATTTAAATATAAGACGATTTTCAATTTTCTAGCAAGAAAATGAATTTCAATCATTTCGAGCGCCATTCCGAGAAACAATATGGTGTAGTCAATTGACTTCATCCAATTCTTTGGCTAATAAGTTAGGACAATCATTTATTAATATATAAGACCTGGTTACTTTTCCAAAGGTGACGTCCAGTAAGTTTATCATCTGTTTCTTTTTGGATGTGATTCTTTCTTGTCTCACAACTTGCAAATAAATTTTTTGCTGAATTTATATATTTAGTTTTTACTCATGGCTGTCATATGAATCATCTCGTTTAAACTAAGGATTCATATGAATAGAATTCTTTAATCAAAAACTTATCAGTTATGATTGAAATAAGACGTCATAAAAGTTATAAAATAATCTAGTGAAAGATCAAGTTTTTTGAGTCTTTATGCAATGTTGCTCTATTTCTGAAATACAACTCCACATAAAGCACAAATTTAATCTAGAACTATACATTCATTTTGCATTGCTTAATGTCAGCCTACCAATGATTTTACAAGGATTTTCTTTGTTGTTTTTTAACCTTTAATCTCTTTTTCTTAAAAAAGTAGAGGTGGGATTAGACGAAGACGCAGCATTTCCAGTCATAATGGTGGTTATGATGAGCATGAATGGCGTATGCGCTTTCGTTCAGCCCGGTGTATGTTACCCTTGTTTATCGTTTTGAAAATTATTTTTACCAATCTTTTTTGAATTTCTTGAAGATTTAGAGATTTTTGTGAATATTGAAATTAAATTATATCTTGTTTTTCATATTACACTGGTTCACTCTGACGGTTCTGACTTTAAAATATCTGCTTTTAAAAAAGTTTAATTTAAATTTAAATCCATCAATTTCTCTTTCCTCTACGATGGTTGTTGTTCTATAACTTTAATTTGCGATTACCAAATCATTTTGAAAGGCGTTTAAGACCTGATTGAACTGGTAATATGCAACGGCGTGTAACTGCTAGTTACGAATACTCGGAAGATCGTGGAACAGAAATTAACAAGCAATCAGTTCGTACTGTGAAACTGTCCGCAGGATTAATGGAATCACTTCTCTTCAAATTATTTTACCTTACGTTTATAGCAGTACTGTTGCCAATAAAAATTTCCGAATTTACTATTGGGAAAACTGCTTGGATTGGAAGTTATTTTGGTTTCAGGTTTGTTTACTTACAAACTGCAACATTTTTGCTAACTTCTTTTGGTGTATCAAAATTTTGGATTTTGGAGATGTATCAATCTTCTAAATCTGAAAGGTGCATGTCAGGGAGACTCAGAGAATTACTTACTTAAGTAATTTGTGGTATTTGTTTTAATAAAATTGTGGGCACTTTTTCGTTGGCCATCTTTCTATTTCGACGGTGTAACTGGATAAGTAAATGTTAGAACTTTGATCTAGAATAGCTGAATCGGAATTTTTATTCTGAACCAGGATCAAATTTACCTACTGCGATTGCATTCATTCTTATTATTAGTAGAATTTTTATCGGAATACATGATATTATTACTTAATTTTATCTTTTTTTTTACCATGAGAACTTGTTTCTTCAATATTTTTCAATTCTTATTGTTTCATTGACTATTTCAGTCATTCAACCTATAATCTTCGCAGACATAACGTAAACAAGAATCTGCCACACGGGAAAACATTACCATCCACCAATCGTTTTGCTAACTTCTTGTCTAAAATTGCCACATCGTGTTTTTTCACCGTTTTTCTTCCAATAACAAAATTAGCCTCCCTACCGTTAATCGCATTCTCCTACATTTTTGGTCAATCTCTCGATTCAATTCGATCGCAACTGTAAATTGTCTTTTATGACCTTCATTTGATTTGAGGACATGAGTTTTAAATTGTTTCTTATACCTGAATAAGTTCGCAAAACTTTTACGCCATGCAAATTTATACATCCCTTTCATGAAGAACTTATGCTTCCACTATTAGAACTACTTTTTTCTTTTGTCGCAAAATTGGTAAACATGTAGAATTAAGGTAAAACTTTTCTTTGATTTTAGATCCTTGCAGCAACAAACTGCCGGGATTTCACTAGCGCAACTTGAACATTACCCTTTCAAATCTTTCGTTTTTTGATCGGTCTTTTGTATTCATGCGGCACTGGTTTCATTTTTTTCCTGGTCTCCACACAGTCATTGCCATCCTATATCGCCGAGAATCTTCGAGAGCGCGTAGCTTATGCATTAGCTAATGTGTAACTTATATTGTTTTCTCAACAACCTGGGGCAGGTCATTTCACATTTAGGGAGCAGGATAAAAGACACAACTATATTCAGACGATGGAATGAATGTCCACTATTTTAGAAAGCGGAATTTTAGTCCAGTCCGTATTTCTTAAATTATTTTGTTCATACGTAATGGTATTTCGGTAGAGATTTCGCATATTTTTGTAACTTTTGCTTACTAGTATTTGAAAATGTTATCACAAGGTATAACATGCTGAAAATCGACACTTTTTTCTGATTGTCGTGCTTTTCAGTTTTTACAAATTCTTCATCTGTTATCTTCTGATTTTATATAAAAGAAAACTAAGAAAAAGGCGAATTGGAATTTCATTTAAACTATTTAGTGAAATGTTGATTTTTGTACAGGTTTGGACCAAGAGTCGCACTGTTGGTTGGTTACGAAGAAGTAAGACCGGTTAAAAGGAAAAGATTAACCACTAATCTTGAATCTGCAGCTACCGAAAGTCGACAAAAAATTGTTCACAAAAGGTATAACCATCGTGTATTTAGTGCCTGTTTCCCGTTATTCAATTTTTCTCATTTTTTTCGATTGATTTTGTCAAAATTTTGTCACTCAGAAATAATTTTGTCAATTTTGAAGATGTTTATAAAAACAAAAAGCTGCTAAAAAAAATGATCTTTTTTAGCAGCTTTTTCCAACTCGTGGTTCGGTGAAGTACTCTGCGGCATTCTGGAAGTGGTTATTTCCTTTGTTCATCTTTCTTTTGTTGCTTATTATGTTTTATAAACGTAAGTGCAATTTCATATTTGTTTCTCTAAGGAAATTTTTTGTTTTTTGTATTAATGAAACACTGTGGCAAAATCCACAATTTTTTCGATGGCAGATCATTTTGACTTTATTATATCCGTGACGATCAGATCTGATAGATATCTTTAATTAACTTCGGAATCTCAAATTGAAAAACTTAGATTATCAGTAATTTTTTTTGATTTTTGCATATCTCATGCGTAATGTTATTTTAGGACATGATAGCGGAGATGATTTAATGGTAGGTGGGATGGAACTATTTGGCAAAGTTCAGCAAAGTTTTTCCGATGGTAATTTTGATTTCAGAGATTTATGAAATACAACTTTTACTGAAATACAGTTATGACACCTGTTTAAATATTTAAGAATTTTAGAACCATAGTTTTGTAACCAAACAAACTATCAGTAACTTTTATTGATGTATGTTATATATTCTAACAACAGGATGGAAGCAAAAAATAGAACGTGGTCTAAATTTGGTGCTTAAAAATGCTTTGTATTCGCTGTTTGTTATATTTCGTTTCTTGTATGATCTCTTCTTATATCCTGCAAAACTATGTGGCACGATTACGCATTCAGAAAGCTGTTCAGTTATCGAAATATGTGATTATGGCTGGTTGGATCTTTTTTCTTTTCGAATCTACGATCTTTTTTTCTCAGTTCAGATTCGTCTTTCGATCTTTGCTTAATTTTTGGTGGTCTTTGTAATTCAATGTTTCGCTAATGACATTTGGTCTAAATATTTGATTGATATCATATGCTCTCATTCACAGTTACACAACTATTCAGTTCAGTATTAGACAGACTGCAGATATTACTCTAAAAATCCATCACTTAGCTGAAATTCTTCTGAATGTCATCTTTAAATGAATGAAATTCTCTTTTCAGGTCATCAGTGGGTACGAAAGCAATGACTAATATGTGCAATTATAATTTTTTATGTAGAATTCCGAGCGAGTTATACAGTTTTGATATGCAAATTTTGCTTTTAATCTACAAATTTTTTGTATTTTATAAAATCCATTTCAGGAGAATCAGCAATCATTCATTTCTTCGAAAGTATCAGTGTATTAGGTTCTAGCCTATTGGCATCGTCCAACAGATGTCTGCTGTTTCGGAATGGATTCAGAGTTATTTTTGTTTATGTATTTCTTTTGCAGTCCCTAAAAAATCTGTTAAAATTGATTAGTGAATTTTTAAATTCTCATTGAACTTTATAAAGAAATTCATGAAGATTTTTGTGCCTATTTTTTCAAAGTCTTTATCATTTCGGTTACGGAATTTTGATATTATGGAAACAATTGCTGACTGGTTCACTGAGAAAAGCACAGTCAAAATGACTGATTTCGCTTTAAGGGAACTTCAGTCAGTTCAGAACTGCTTTCTACATGATTTTATATATTGCAATTGCATCTTAATTACAGCAAACTTCTAATTCTTTATCTTTGGAATGTTCATTTCCTTAAAAGACAACTCATATACATCATTTTTCTTTTTTAGTTGGTCGTATTTCCGAAAACATTGAAACCATGGTCTTATTTATGTGGAAATTAAGAAGCTCTGGCGTACAAATTTTGTTGATGTTACCATCATACTACATTTCGATAATTGCCAGCTTATGCCATTTTTAAATCAAAAGACGGTCAGCTTTTTTCATTATACCATGGTTTTTTGATTTCCTTTTAGTTTTCTATTAAATTTTTGCTCTAAGTTTTGAAAACAAAGTCAAATTTAAGCCTGAACAACCAACCATGACTTCATGTCTAATTCACTTTTCCACAGCTTTATTTTCTTTCGGATTTAAAGTTTTAAATTTAAAGGATTTTCTTACAGAAAGCTGTAATTAGTTCAGAAGACTCTAACGACCAACAAGCTGAGTGGACTTTGGAACATTTACGACATGAAAAGGTATCTTTTCAAGCTGAAACATGTTATTTTGAAAAAATTAAAATATTATGGTATGAGTTAATGCTATATTTTAAAGATTCGAACTGCAGGAACTGCTGGAATTGAAAGTGTTGCAATTGCGCCGAGAACGAGAAGTAGAGGAAGGCCGTTACAAGAACATACATAAAGTATTAAGAATAATCGAAAAAGGCCCTTCTCTGATGCTTACAGATAAGCAGTGTGTATTTTTTGTTCCAGATCTGAAATTTAATATGATTTTTTCTTTCAATAATTCTCGAGAAAATGAATCAAGATTTAAAAAATAAAATCAGATTTGCACGTACCACCAAATCAGTATGTTTTGGTATATGTTCTGGAAACATTATAAGCATTAACAAAGATTGTTCCATGTAATCAGTTAAATCCTTTGTTTTTCACTGTCTCACTAATTTCATAACTTTTAATAAAAGTAAATTTCGGACTAAAAAATCATCATTGGTCAAGGATGAATTGTTGCAGCATAGAAATAATCAAGATTCCCTAAACTATGTGACTAACTTGAGGAAATCAGATGATGAATTGGAAAGGATAAATTTTATGCCAGTTTAATTTGATTACATTTTTGTTTAATTTAATCAAATATTTTGTTTCCCTTTTCTGTTTATGAATTCTAGTAAGCTTGAGTATTCGTAGGTATTGATTGTGACATTTAATTGAATGCGTAACAAGAAACATCGATTTTATAGCGATTTCAAGAAGTTTTAGTTTTTTAATAATTATTTCAAAGTGTGGATCCATGTGAAGTTTTTGTCTTGCAAAAGATATTTGCTTATCTAATTAAATATTAGGTTGTGCATAAAACTTTCTTCGACTGGGATTTAAATTTCTAGTCTCCAGTCCTTATTTCAGCATTCACTTGTCGTTGAAAGGCGTTTAATGGAACGACTGGACGCTCTATCTGAGAAAATCGAGAATGAAATTGCCCAAAAAATCATTCGCACTTCACATCCGATTCGGGACGGTCAACTTTGTCTAATGTTAGTGTAATTTTTTTTATATTGTGTTTTGAACAAATTGAATTATATATCATTTTCCGTTGGTTTTCCATTTAGCATGTATTTAATATTATCTGGTTGTGCTGCCGCAGAAAAATAAAACAATTGTCTTTTGGGAATATTATCAAACGACGGCATAGTCCTGGCATTCTTTGCATGGAGGTNGAAACCATGGTCTTATTTATGTGGAAATTAAGAAGCTCTGGCGTACAAATTTTGTTGATGTTACCATCATACTACATTTCGATAATTGCCAGCTTATGCCATTTTTAAATCAAAAGACGGTCAGCTTTTTTCATTATACCATGGTTTTTTGATTTCCTTTTAGTTTTCTATTAAATTTTTGCTCTAAGTTTTGAAAACAAAGTCAAATTTAAGCCTGAACAACCAACCATGACTTCATGTCTAATTCACTTTTCCACAGCTTTATTTTCTTTCGGATTTAAAGTTTTAAATTTAAAGGATTTTCTTACAGAAAGCTGTAATTAGTTCAGAAGACTCTAACGACCAACAAGCTGAGTGGACTTTGGAACATTTACGACATGAAAAGGTATCTTTTCAAGCTGAAACATGTTATTTTGAAAAAATTAAAATATTATGGTATGAGTTAATGCTATATTTTAAAGATTCGAACTGCAGGAACTGCTGGAATTGAAAGTGTTGCAATTGCGCCGAGAACGAGAAGTAGAGGAAGGCCGTTACAAGAACATACATAAAGTATTAAGAATAATCGAAAAAGGCCCTTCTCTGATGCTTACAGATAAGCAGTGTGTATTTTTTGTTCCAGATCTGAAATTTAATATGATTTTTTCTTTCAATAATTCTCGAGAAAATGAATCAAGATTTAAAAAATAAAATCAGATTTGCACGTACCACCAAATCAGTATGTTTTGGTATATGTTCTGGAAACATTATAAGCATTAACAAAGATTGTTCCATGTAATCAGTTAAATCCTTTGTTTTTCACTGTCTCACTAATTTCATAACTTTTAATAAAAGTAAATTTCGGACTAAAAAATCATCATTGGTCAAGGATGAATTGTTGCAGCATAGAAATAATCAAGATTCCCTAAACTATGTGACTAACTTGAGGAAATCAGATGATGAATTGGAAAGGATAAATTTTATGCCAGTTTAATTTGATTACATTTTTGTTTAATTTAATCAAATATTTTGTTTCCCTTTTCTGTTTATGAATTCTAGTAAGCTTGAGTATTCGTAGGTATTGATTGTGACATTTAATTGAATGCGTAACAAGAAACATCGATTTTATAGCGATTTCAAGAAGTTTTAGTTTTTTAATAATTATTTCAAAGTGTGGATCCATGTGAAGTTTTTGTCTTGCAAAAGATATTTGCTTATCTAATTAAATATTAGGTTGTGCATAAAACTTTCTTCGACTGGGATTTAAATTTCTAGTCTCCAGTCCTTATTTCAGCATTCACTTGTCGTTGAAAGGCGTTTAATGGAACGACTGGACGCTCTATCTGAGAAAATCGAGAATGAAATTGCCCAAAAAATCATTCGCACTTCACATCCGATTCGGGACGGTCAACTTTGTCTAATGTTAGTGTAATTTTTTTTATATTGTGTTTTGAACAAATTGAATTATATATCATTTTCCGTTGGTTTTCCATTTAGCATGTATTTAATATTATCTGGTTGTGCTGCCGCAGAAAAATAAAACAATTGTCTTTTGGGAATATTATCAAACGACGGCATAGTCCTGGCATTCTTTGCATGGAGGTTAAGACACCTTTATCATACATTTCTGATTTCATGTTTCAGGAACTATCAGAGCTTTCATCTGCAGTTGGAAATTTGCGCGCTCAGTTTGATAAAGTATTTTTCTATTTTGACTTTCAATTGAAATTTTGGTTTCAGATTTGCAATTTATCTTTTATTAATGGTCCTGCTGGTTGCTTATATCTTACTGTATTGAAATATTAATGTTAAAATTTGCGAAGAGCTTGATCTTTAACTGAACTACTATATTTGTCATTGTATTTCACTGTATTAAATATCAATAATGTTAATTATTTATTCTACACAGTTAACATATTTTTTATAAATATGACATTCTCTTAATAATGGTGTTTTTTTACGCAGTTGTATTGATATGATTCGAACATGCTAAAATTTATTTTAAATAATGTTGTCCTATTTAGCTTCGTTGAGAAAAGAAAGTCAAAATTACATAATTCGCTCATTCAATAATATCTTGTTATATAAAACAGAGTGATGATTTGAGCACACTCAAAACTAAACTGGATAAGAAAATTAAAGAATAAGAAAAAAACAAATTGATAATATTGGTAGTACTTATGTCATTGAGATATCTATGTATGAGTAGTTTATTTATTTGTTTATTTTTGAGTTCAGTTTGTTTTTTTTTTCTGTTCCATGATTTTCTTCTGCTTATACATTATTATCTGTATATGTATTCTAATGTATTTGCTTAAATCAGGCAATTTCAGGAACTTCCATTTAGTTTGAGTCGTTTTGAAAAGGCGTCCCATGAAGAACGAGAAGCATTTCGTTTGGAAATTATGAAAGCAGTAGAGAATCGAGTAGTGACTCTCTTTGCAAGTCATACAGCTGAAAAAAGTGGTACAGTTTCGGTAAGTTTGAAGTGAATTTGAGTTCCGGAAGTAAGAGTTCTTGAAAAAAATAGTGTGGGACTGGCTAGTAACGTACAAAAGGTGAAATTAAGATCTCTAGAATGAGAAACTATGGAATGGCAAGAAAATATCGAATTAACACCATCTGCGAACATAGTTATCTCTTTGAAATTTGATTTTTGAAATTATTGGTAAAAGTTTGTCTTTTACAGGAAACTAAATTAAATTCTGTTCTCGGATCGTCGAAGTCAAATTTTATGATAATTAAAAAGATGATAACTGATGCACTGGACACATATGATGCGGATAAGACGGGTAAAGTAGAATATGCGCTCGAAAGTTCAGGTAATATGTTGTACACTTTAAGTTTTATGTGTGTGAGTTAATGGAGAAAATTTAGATAATAAGAAATATTATACAAGTGATTTTCTATAATGGGGAAATTCCCTTATGCGTTGCTATCTCTTACTATAAAATAAATTGGTATAATTTGATCTTTTTTTCTTCCTGAAAATATGTTTCTACAGAGGTATCTGTTGTAAGTACGCGATGTACGAAGCCATACAAAGAAAATTCACGACTGGAATCAGTTTTTGGGATTCCGCTGTGGTACTCTTCGTATTCACCAAGAGCAGTCATTCAAGTAATTCTTGCATATTGCTAAAATGATGAGTGGTATTCTATTTCCACAAAGAATTTTAACTTTTTAACGTTGGATATATTTAATGGTTGCATCGTCCTCTAGCAGCTGGTGAATGCTGGGCCTTTCGTGGTAAAGGATATTTAACAATAAAGTTGTCGCATCCCATTTATGTTACAGAAGTTAGTTACGAGCGTTTACATTCAACATTGCATCCCGATGGAGTTTTGAGAAGTGCAGCAAAACTTTTTCAAGTATACGTATGTTTTTTCATTATTTTAACTGAAATTAGAATAAGAAACTATGTTAAATTTTGGGACAATATACTAAGATTTTTAAGGATGCTGCCATGAACTTCGACTTCATTCAGAATTTTTGTGGAATTTCTTCTTCTTTTTTCAATCTTACAAAACATCAAATCAAAATCTTGATCACCTCAAATCAAAGTCCTTAATTGGACAATATAAATATAACATTAAGGGAAGAGCCTTGCAGACATTTTATGCTCAGGTTTGATGTTTTACACCGTTTACAATACTTTTTGATTGAGAGGGTTGCAGCAGAGAAGTCTTTGTTTCATAAATTTTTATTTGCTTATATTTACGCCAAAGTAAACAAATTGCCTGTACTTAGGTTGCGGAAACTGGTTGGGTTCAACAAATAAAGGATGAAAAATATCATCTTATGGTAAGTATTAATTCAGATTTTTCAGCCTCATTCAAGCACACTTTTTGCAGAGCGAGCTGAGCACGCCGATAGTTGAATTGGTGGTGCAGTCAAACTGGGATTCAGGTTACACATGCTTGTATCGTTTTCGTGTGCATGGGCAAAGGGCGTAGAATAAATTCGAATATTCAAAGTAAAATTTAGCCTTTAAGCCTTTTGTTTGTTTTCTATAATAAAACTTTTCACAACTAAATTTTGTGAACATTTTGAAATAATTATATTTATACTTTTAAAAACTTAAGTTAAAAAAGATTTTTTTAAATATTTTCAAAAAATTTGGAGTCAAAAATTAGATTTCATTTTCCTTTGCTTCTGAGGTCTCTTCATTTTCAAAAACTTATGTTTATGAATTCATTTTGAGAGTCTATTGCTATTAATGATACTCATCAGAAGTGATGAGTATTTTATGAATTTTCGATCTTTTAAAAGTGTTTCTCAATATGTAGAACCTTTTCTTTTTGAAGATCTTTTTTGCTGAAATGTCTGCAATGTAGAAACTCAATGCTACTTAAGCAGACGTTTTATCTTAGGAAGGTGATTATTGACTTTTTGAGTTGTATATATAAATTGCAACGAATAATATATATTTATATATATANGAGGAGGGTAACCAGTATATGTAGAAAAGCTGTAAAATAGGTAGAGTAGTCGAATGTGACCTGAACATTTTAAAATATTGAAATATAAGTCTGATTGTAAAGACTACTGCTCAACTCAGTTGGGATTAATATTAGGAATTTTCAGATTCCAAATTGCATTTATTGAAAAATGTTGCTCATACATTACTTATCATTTGGAGAAGTCTACTTTTTTCTCATCAGAAAATATTCTTATAGTGGGTAACAAATCAACAGGTAAAACAACGATCCTACATTTCCTTGCAGGAAAACTACTCCAGTCTTACTTGGCTGTTTACAGTGAATGTTTATATTGCTCTGAGTGGAATGGTGAGTTTGTATCAGAAATCTTCCTAAAATTTGTAAGTGATATATTTTTAAATATGTCCTAATGGTAAATATGTTGATGCGATATTGTTGTCCGTTTTGTGGTTGTTAGATTTCCGTTCGATGTTCTGAAGGTTCATGGGATTAGTATAAGAAATTTAGAATAATTATTGTTTTGAGTACTATAATACTGAAAGATAAATTTGTTGTACTTATAAATTTTATCTTCATGAACAGTATTCATAAATGGATTTTACCTAACAGAGTATTTTGGAAGTAGTTCACTGATTCTAAAACTTCTGTTTGCAGGAAAATCAATTGAGAAATTTCAAGATGTACTAAAAAATACGGTGACGCGTTTAAGGCGACGTTATCCTTCAGTCCTTTTCTTAGATGATTTGGATATTTTATTGCGTGGTCAAGATGAGGACGTGAGAAATGTTCGCTTGGAAAAATGTGCCGAATGTAAGTTCGTGAATTCCAATTTGCACGAATTAATTAATTCGTCAGTCAATTTATTCTCTCCTTTATTTGGTTGATTATTAATATAAACTTAATTTGTTGTTATTTTTTTTATGCTTTATTTCATAAAACTTCTGTGTTTCTTGAAGTAGTCCGAAATTTGGCAACTGAAAATGATTTGTTGGTTATTGCAACGGCGTGCACCAAACATGAAGTTGTCGAACTGTTTTCGTTGAATACTGGTGGGCGATTTTTTGGTCACGTGGAAGGCATCAAAGAACTTAGTCCGGTAAGCTATTAAATCATACGTGCAACTTCATATGTGTGCATCATGATAGCATCTGTTATTAGTGAAAATTTCTGTAACATATCGATATTTGTAGGATAAAAAATATTAATATAAAAAATACTGAGGAGCATTTTGCACATCTAGGTTAGAAATTCTCCACTGTTAATCTTTGCTTTGGTTGAATCAAGATAACTGTTAGAAAACTTTGCTACTGCTAATTTTGGTTCTTACTTCATACTCACTGCATTGAATTTCATGCAAAAGTTATTATTAGGATTTAAAGAGTTCCTCGAATCTAAGACCACTAAACTCTATCATCGATATTTCGAGATAGTACTGTTTATATCGGTTCACAAGATTGATATTTGCTTCTTATCAAAAAAATAAAATAGAATTTTAAGATATAGCTGTTCTTTTCCTTTCTCTTTTTTTTTCTCCTTTTTTTTTCTCATTCTCCTTTTCGAGACCTGATCTCTCCATCCTCCTTACTAATGTTTCAGAAGAAAGGAATTGGATACCAAAACAAGCAACTAATTTATATTTTTGCAAAGTTTATAGAACTTTTTCAAAAAGTTTTTGTAAAAGAAAAAAGGTTATAGCAAATAATCAGCAACGAATGGTTTTGAGCAACTGCCAAATGTTCCATCGCTGTGACACTGTTTGGCATAGCCACTATCTTTGTATACTAGCTGAATAACTAAGTTCACTGTTTTCCGACGCATCCAAGATGATTTGTTACAAATAATAATCCAATAACGACCCGGTGTTGTGCATTCTATTGAATCTACTTCAGGAACTAGCTTCGCGCTCAATTTGAGCCATGGATAAACCATTTCAAGTTCATCAGTATTAATCTCTTGTCCTTGTCGCATACCAGTTATTGCTTCGTTTGACGATAGGATTTGGTGTGGAGGCTGAAAATTAAATTTTCTTAACATTTACTAGAGATCATTTACTTTAGTAAACTAGATAAACCATTCTTTCAAGTAAGATCAGATTTAATGCTTGTAATTTTCTACTGAAGTTTATATTAAATTTATAACTCAGCTGCGATGTTAAATAATATTCTTTTAAATTTTAGCTGTTAGGATGTTGATTATCTTTGTCTTGATAATTCTATTAATACGGTAATGATATTCTTTTTTTCCATGACTTAAACCATGCCCTAATTTTTTTATCACCTCGTAAAAAACGCCGAAACTGATATCGCTATCCGTAGTAAAATACCACTGTAATTTGTTTCCTTTCTCCTTTATGTCTACATAAATTTGACGTCGTTTTCCTGGTAAAATTGTAATCGTTTCCAAATTGCTTGGTGATTCAAGGCTTTTCGGCTTGACACGTTGTTCTTGTTCTGCTGGCTGACATTGAATTTCCTGTATAAGTTTTATTCTGGTTTTGCATCACCGAGTTTCAATTACTGCAGAGGTTTTATTAATTCTAGTCTGAATAATTATCGTTATTATAAACTTGTATAACTTATTTGGGGTTGGTTTATTTTATTTAAAAGAAAAAAATGTGTGTCAAATTCCAAAAAAAAGAGAGACGAAAAAAAAAGATTATTTACCCTGAGAACGCGTTAATGTTTCATTATGATAAGAGAGTGCTAGGAAACTATCTCGATGTGGGCTAAATTCTAAATTACATATATTGATCATTGATGATCTTAATTTTTCCCGTAATTTGGAAAATTACTTGAAAATTTTCTTTTTTAATGAGCTACCTCATTTTTGCCTCCCAAAGTAGCGGGGATATCTTCAATTTTAATCTCTTTCAATAAATTAGGCAAGAAATTTTCATTGTGCAGTCGGAAACGTTCTATGAAGCTATCAGGCATCATTGTTCGTGCTATTTTATAAGGTAAATGAATCCATTTCGAGGTATTTACCATCTCCACCGGGCTTACCTGGAATAATTGGTTTTATTAAGTTTGTAATAAACTATACTTGCTTATCAGTTAATTAAATGTAACAGTTGTGATGCCAGTTTTCTGGTAACTAGAATCGACCGGAGAAAGTTCCTACTGACTTTTACAAATGTGCTAACTAACGGATTGTCCAAAAAATCCATAGGGAAAACTTTTAAACTAACTAGCTCAGGATAATTGTCGAAATGAAGAAGCTGAGAGAAATAGGCTAAATTGCCATTCGTAGCGAAGATCATAGTGAACGGATTAATTTCATAGCCATTTAGATCAATAATATGTCTTAGACCACTTAGTCGACCAGTTTTCTGTTCCTGAAATCTCGAAAATTCCTATGATGGTGGAGCGCGATTTTTTAAAGAAGTCGATTTCTGGATTTTTTATAAGATATATTTTTTATAGCTAATTTTTATAAGATATATTTTTTATAGCTAATAATTGTCCTTGCGAATTATTGCATTTAAATTTTGGTAAACATGGACTGTATATATATAGTCTCAATTTGATTATTGCGAAGCAGAGTACGCTGGGTTATACAAACTATTTTATAAAAGCTAAGCTTCGGTTTACAAGCAAATTATGCGGATAATTAGTCAGAACGTTTGCCAGAAATTCTTTAAAATGTTGTAATATGAGTTATTTGTGTACTTGCTGATTGACTCTTTTGAGCATATGTTCGAATTGGCGAAATTGTAAGCGTATAGATTCCGAACTACGCACTGTATGAGCTATGGCCTGTAATCGATTCTTTTAAATTTTTATGTGATTTTCCTAAAGTTAGCAAAAGCAAAAATTCATTAAATTACGATAATGTCTTTCGTAAAACAGAGTTTCAAGCCACACTTTGTTTCTGGATTATGAAATAGTTCATTTCTAAGTGTATAATAAATAGAATAATTTGTTTTCTATTACTGTTTAATAGAATTTCTGCATAATATAATGTAAATACATATTTGAATTGGAAATCTTAATACTAACCTCAACATTGACTGTTTTATACTCCACATACCATAACAATCTATTATGGTTATCTGTTACATTCAGAATATTTCCCATCGGAAACAGTTTTAGAGAGTACATGGGGTTTTCGGGAAATGGAAGATCTGGCAAGTTGTCCTACAATAAATATAACACAGACTTTTTAATATAACACAAAATATAATATAAATGAATTGTATTTCAAGACAAACAATTTGTGTTATTTCTAAAAATTTTAAAAACTATTAATTTCAACAAACCAAATTAAATGCTTTTCGAATGCGCAAATGATTGTTGAGGACTTTAACAGCAGTATCCACAACATCCTTTTTTTTCTTCAGTACTCTTTCACAAGCTAACACAAAGCGATAAATGTTAAAATCGTTGTCGAACTAAAAATAAAATTTAAATACTGACAAAAAAAATTAGTAATTTATGTCAATGGCGCAGTAGTGAACCTTTTTCTTCCATTTTCAATTTTTTAGAAAAATTAAACAGATGAATGAAACATTTCCTGCGCAACAAGATTATTGTTGCTTGCTAGGAGAGATACCCTATGAGACTTATAGCAGAAAAAAAAAAATTTAGTTTTATGGAACTTAGAATGATAGAAATGAACGGGAGTGCTAATTTCCACTTCATAATTGTCTGTCAGAGTATCTTTTATTGGTTGTTTACTGCAAAAGATAATCAGTTGTTACTTACATTAGGATGTATTGCTTGGTTAATTTTCAAGCGTATTTCATCTACCAATTTTTTGGATTCAGTACTTAATGGTTCCCCGAAATTTGTGCTTACACTTCTTGTCATCTTCCTGAAACAAATTTTGATTTGAGATGGTATCATTTACTTCATTAAAAGATGATACACTTATTCACCATTAGGAAAATGAAGTTAAATATAAATTCAATTCTTTCCTGAGAAGATAAGGAATAGGTCTTTCGTCTTACACTTAATTGAGCGTAATTCTCTGTCACGACGAAGAAATAAATTGAATCTAAAAAAAAAGTGCCTTTCTACGATGTTTAATGTCTTCATCTGTTAAATTGTCATTAAACACATTTTGAAGTTCTGAGTAGCGCTTGTACCCTTGTAGTAACTGTAAGGAGCAACTTCTTTACAAATACTTTTGAGGAATTAAATTGATATTAACTGCGTAAAATCTGGAAGATATTACTGAGATCTCATTATTTATTGAAGTAACATTTTTAGCATCTCATATATCCTAAAGTAATGTTATTTGTTTTTTGCGGTTATTAGAAATTCATTTTTGTCAGAGAAAAGAACTGATACAAAAATTGGAATGAGTTTAAGACTGAGATTTGAAAAGATTTCTTGTTGAATACAAATTTGCGAAAAGGAGGAAAAATCGGTGGTGGAAAACATATTGGATGCGTTTTCTAAGATCAACATAAAAAACGATTGTAGAAGAGATAAGAGAAGCTGGTTTTACTACGCGGAGTATTGATAGGAGAGACATCTTAGTTCCTGATTTTCACTATTACTGATGAGGTGAACACAATGATGACGTCTTGTTCATGTTACTCCCTGTTAAAGTGTCATTTTCTGCCAGTGTAAGGGTACCTATAACATGTTACCATGAAGGTAGAGAAAGAGGTAGCATAAAGAGGAGTGTCACCGGTTACATCCCCCCAACCTCACTCCCACCTTGGAAATAAATATGTTCTTCGCTAAGATTCTGTGACGGAGACACACTTTTTATCCAAGTAGAGAGTGAGATGGGAAGTGTGAAATGAGGTTGCCATATTAACTCTTAAATAATAGGATTAAGTTGACTTATGGAAAGTAAATTATATAACTCATACAGCTACTTACCATAACTATATTTGCAGAAAAAAGCATGCTTAACGGCTTATGAGTGATTGCTTAGTAAGTGTAAATATTAAGTATTATCTTAAATTAGACAAATTAATTTTACTTCCTGGAATGGGTTTTCATTGAGATCGAAATTCGCTAGTATTCTTGTGTTGCCTTAAAAGATAATTCTTGCAAACATTATGTGCAGGAAATAGCTTATAAATGTTAAATGTTACTGTGTTCTCATCTTAGATTTACCCTGTCAAGTTCCATTCTTTGTTATCAGCCCCTCCTTGTTCATCTTTTCAATATGAATGACAATAAAAAATGTGAGGGAAGATAAATGCATTTCGAGATGGGATTGATGACTGATATATTCTTACTGGTACACAGTAGAACATAGTGAAAGATATTTTATCATATAGGTTACCAACTGAATTTTCGCTGATGTGTCAGCGAAATTGAAATATGGTTGTTTGATGTGATAAACGACAAGAATTTACTAGTTCCGTTGAGTTCCGTCGATTTGCATTATTAACAAATACCCCACTCCATTCATCCGTTAAAATTTTTAGTTCAACTCCTCCTCTATGATTTTCGCACCACTCCTAATTAACTTGAAGGGACAAAAAATTGGTGCAGTTTACTGAACTGTTTGAATGATGTTACATCTATACACAACATTTGATTTGTTAACTTCACTTATATGCTTAATTTACCCTGAAACTATTGCACGATACTAGAGGGAGGAGGTTGAATATGGGTAAAACGAATTTCTTCGACAGCGAATGCAACTTAAGAAAGTTCATACAATTGCGAGATGAAAATATAATGGAAAACTTCAGGTTAAAATATACATTTCTGAAGTCAGAAATGATGCCATCTTTTGTCTTAATATCTTTCTTCCTTTTCCAGCTTTTTGTTTTGAAGTAGGAAGAATATTCTTATGAGTAAAAATTCACTCCCTCATTTTGCGGATTTAAAAATGTGAATCATTTTTTGGACATTCGCAGCGGAGTGCGAGAGAGGATGAAATTGAATGATATTCAGAGCACCCACTTTAGCCATAAATGGTAAACAGTATGATTGACAGTGTAGACGTGTACAATACCGAATATTGAATAGTAAAGAACTTTTTTCAGCAATTATTATCTGATGGAAAAAACATCGTGAGCCCACAAAAAGACGCTAGAAATACTGGGGCACATAGATACATTAAATTTACGAAGATCAAAGCTACATGTCTGCCGCGCCTCAAGAATTATTTCATTGCTTAGCCAGTATTTTTGGTAAAAGATCTGTATGCTGCACACAAGTTTGAAAGAAAATTCTAAAAAGAAAGTCTGGGAAAGATTTGTGCAATGCATAAAATTAAAAAATTTGGTGACTGCGGTGTGTTGGAACAGAAGCTATACAGTAAAAGAAATGCCTTTATGACAGTAAAAGTCATGAACTTATGAGCTTATGGAGATGAAGAATATATTAGCAATATTTGTCAGGTTGTTTCTCAGCAATATTTGTTTCTCACTGATTGAATTTTTTTAGAAAAGTTTAGGAAAACAAATTTTCAAGAAAGAATTTTTTTTAGAAAAGTTCTGTAGCAATTTCTGTAGAGTTCCATTAGGGAAAATTTTATTTGATGAATTTTAAATCTGCCATATTATTAAATGCCATATATATTTATTTTAATTTTTTGCTTATCATTTACACCAATAGTTGTTATAATAAATTAAATTAAGACGAGTAAAATGTATCATTGTTTTTCTGGAAGTTGGGAACTACAAATTTTTATAATAAATATCTGTTTGAAAATTTTGATTTTCAGATTGAACGAGCAGAATGCTTGGAGAAATTCTGTAATCAAAAAATAAAAATATGCAGTTTACAACATGCTGTCGAAACAACTGGAAAATGCACCATTAGTGATTTGAAAAGATTAGCCCAAAGAATTATCTTAGAATTAGAAGTAAAAGGTATAGTTTTTCACCTGCATGAGCAGACTTTACTTTGTATTATCATTCAATTTTTAATATTTCGTCATTTCATTTTTTTATTCCCACATCTCTCATCTAATTAGCCGAAACTAAAACATTGAGAAATTTGGATTCCTATAAATTTTAATTCCTTGCATCGGTCTTAAAAATTTCTGTAATTTCTAAAATTTGCTACGAAGATCTATTAATTCCTCACTACTTTTGTCACAGGTCATGAAAAAATTGAGGATAATGTGGAACAAGCACTTAGGGAATTCCAACCGATTGCAGTGCCCTTCGAACAACTGAAACCAAAAAATATAGTTAAATTGAAATGGGAGGATGTTGGAGGGTTAAAGAACGTGAAAAAAATTATCACAGAAGTTTTTATTTGGCCAACAAAAGTAAGCATTCCTTGGTTTTGTTTTGGTCTGATTCTTGTCCTAAGTTTGAAAACATAAGTCATTTTAGCGAGTAGTAGAACTGAACAATGTTCAAGTTTCATTGACTTATTATCTTTTTGAAAATAATATATGTAATTGGATTTATAATTGATGAGATTATTGTATAATATATCAATGAACTAATAACGCTGCATGTGTTCCATTAAATTTTGCTTTTCTTAAGTATCCACTGCTGTATCGGAATATTTCTGTTCGTCTTGGTCGCGGAGTTTTGTTGCATGGGCCAAGCGGATGTGGAAAAACTCTTATTTGTAGAACTTTAGCAGCACAATGGGACTTCAATGTCATATCCATCAAAGTAGCTATTCCTACTATTCAGTTAAGTTGAAAACATGAAACTTAAATATGAAATCGGGAAAAAGATTCAGATAGCGTTAAAGTTTCAATCTTATGGCTAAAATATTTCTTCTTTAATTTAATTTGCCAAGCTTTGTTTGGAGAATGAAGTATTTTCTCCGAAGGGCAGTAAATTTATGAATTTAAAAAATTTCCACATTCCCGAATTTCAAATTGAAAAAAGAAAATATCTTTAGGGACCGGAATTATTATCAAAGTTTATTGGTGAAAGCGAAGAAAATGTCCGGAAAATTTTTGGATGGTAGGTTCACTGTTTAAATTATTATCCTAATATAGCAAACCGAACTTTAAAAGCTTGAGAAACTACTCTATAATATTTTTCTGAAACTTGCATTTTGTAAAACAATTTTTGAACTTAAAAAATACTCGCATAATTAAGCATTGAGCAGAATCTTGTCTCACTTTTTTACAATTTGCATGGATATATTGCATACGGAATACCTCTAAGTTTATCTAAGGTACATTGTAAAAGTGTTTTTTCGATTTACTTTCATTCATGTCGCGGTTTTAGTGCTCGTGTTGGAAGCCCTTGTTTGATATTTTTCGATGAATTTGACTCATTAGGTCCAAAGCGTGGTGAGAGTGATACAGGAGTAACGGACCGTGTGGTGAATCAATTGTTGACAGAACTGGATGGAGTTGAAGGGCTAGATGGTATTTTTTAATAGTTCCGAGATTTATCTGCCGTTTGGTATTTGCTTTTATATTTAAGTTATGAATTTTATCAGATACGTAGCTATCCATGTGTTACCCACGTGTTTAATAATTATATGTGAAAGCATTGCTGTTTCAATGTCTTTTACAGATGTTTATATTATTGGGGCTACAAACCGAATTGATTTGATTGATAGTTCCTTATTACGACCGGGGCGTTTCGATTATATTGTTAAATGTGAATTGCCCAATATGGTTTGTCGTTTTATTTTAATTCATCTATTTTAATTTAATTCATTATTTTAATTCATCAGCAAACCGATGCAAAGGTTCAGTTGAGTTCGTGTTTGACTTACATTATTTTGCAGTTCGAATATTCAGGAAATTACTTTCTTTTATATATGGTAGAAATCTGAAAGATTGAGATAGCGTTAAAGTTTTAATCTTATACCTGCCAAATTTTGTTTGAAGAATGTTCTTTTTCTTGAGGGCGGTAAATTTATGAATTTAAAAAGTTAAAAAGATATCAAGTTGCTCAAAAATTTTCCAGTCTTTAAATTATGACACAAGGTTGAATCAGTTCAAAAAAATCACAACTTAGGTTTTGTGCTGTCCCACTTCACATTAACGGTATCAGCTTTCTGTTTGAGAGCTGAGCATTCTATATTTAAGTATACTGTTGTTTGCTGATTTCGACGGATAGAGGACTTCAGAAGAATGACAATAAAGCAACTCGTATAAATCAGAGCTTTAATAGCTAAATTGCTAAGTAATTTGTAGAAGACAAGAATTTAGCAAAAAAGTGACTTAAAATTGAGGTTGTATTACCTAATATTTTAAAAGGATTAACCACTTATATTTAGGAGGAGCGAATGTCGATTTTGGAGATATTTTGCCGAGGCATGAGCTTGAAAAATGCTGATTTTGAAGTGATAGCAAGAGCAACACATGGTTGGACGGGTGCTGACTTAAAAGGTTTGGTAACAAATGCTCAGTTGATCGCTCACAAGCGTATAAGAGGAGCACTTGGCGACAAAGGTATGCAAATTCGTAGAATCTTTTGAATCGCCTAATCGCATTATACAAAGAAAAGATTTCATAATAATTTGTGGTTTGCTGCAAATTTTTAAATATAGAAAATCATAAATCGTGTATTTAACTAAATAAATATAAATCGCGTATTTAAACTAGATATAAAAAACAAAGTAACTTGTATATCCGCCTTTATATTTCTTAAACGATGTCCCTTAATGAGTTAATTGTGCAAAATAATTTGAAATTTGTTTTTAGATGTTGATTTCGAAAGTACAAAATATGTAATGAATCAAGAAGATCTGTTGTTTGCAGTAAAGGAATCGCAACCTAACAAGAACAGAAACTCTTCCGGATCAGACAGGAGACCTTACATATCGCCAGGGTTGTTTACTACTTTAGCTTAACTCCTGTTTTATATTAAATGTGAAATAAAATCACTCCTATATTGGTGAAGGGTAGATTTATTTCAATTATTCGTGAATTTTCGTCGAGATATTTTTTTTCGTGCCTTATATTATTGGGTATTATATATATTTACTGGCAAAATTTCGCAAATATTTCTTGACGTTCAGCATGTTTACAATACATCTTTATTGCTATATCATTGTTTCTTTCCACGTTTCACTTAAAAATTTTTTTTCACTTCACTTTTAGAAAAATATTTTAGTCATTTCTGTGGTGTGCTTTTCTAATTTTGTACTGTCATCAAGCAATGTGTATTTACTGTTAAATCAACTGTTAAATCACGAAGCTTGACACTTCAAACAGTCGATATAGTTTGCTGATGAAAACTTCATTTCGTATTCCAGTAGATTTTTGCGTTATTATCACATCATTATGTTGTGGACTCTTGCTAAATTTTCTTTTATGTCAGGATAAGCAAAATATTAGATGCTGAAACAGGAAGTCACAACCAGAATATTGCTAGAATCTTGCATTACGCACTGGTTTTCTGCTCTATGAAAACTAATTATAGTGTCCTCATTATGAATTTTTATAGTCACAAACGTTTTGAGGGTTTATTTACTTATTAATTAAATTTCGTATATGCTTCTATTTGTACCATGCCCATATAAAGATGTAGACTACTGTCAGTTGAGTCTCATAATTCAATAGTCATGTGAGATTTACATGCTTTTTTTCGATACATCAGTTATTTACTGTTCATCGCAGTGAACAACGTTGTTAGTAAAAAAATTTATGATTAGTTCAGTTTGCTTGATTGAAGTGATTGGTGAAAAATCAGATGTCTTTGGTGAAGTGGAAACTGGATTTAGCAAGTGTCGGGACACGTACTGTAAGTCGTGCCTTGGATTCATCCTTAAATCCGCCTGGTTATTCACAAGCTGGGATTGCTGTGCAACAGGTTGTTGATCTTCTTTTTTTTACCTTTTTGTCTTTTTTTTTTACTTCTCTTAACAAAGGATGGAACGAATTTTATGCTAGAGTGAAAGAATGATTTCGAATTGAGGTTTTTAGATAGAACAAACTGGGGATAGTGAGCAAACGCATCATTTGATGAAGAAGCGTGCATGGGATATGGCATTGCAACCCATCAAGAGCCTACCCATGAATCTTTTCATGATGTATATGTCTGGCAGTACAATCAGTATATTTCCAATTATGATGATCGCAATGATGGCTTGGCGCCCTGTTAAAGCTTTAATGAACGTTAATCCCGCGTTTAAACCTTTGCAGGTTATTTTGTCTTTCAGAAATACATATTTTCGTTAAGCTTATTGATTCATGAGTATTTTTTACAATAATTTTCTTAGCTAATTGACACATAGTATTTTTTACTTGCTGATCGAATTACAATAAATACAGTGTTCAAAAACCTTTTCATTATAGGTGCTAGCCCATATCTTTAATTTAGTTCCTTGCGAAGATAGTTTTTAAGCACATGTTTCAAGTAGAGGTATTTGTTATACAGTAAATAGATTTTTTCTGATATTCTGTTTTGAACTTTTATAAATTGTGACTGCAAAATCGTATATCTTTCTTCGAGAGCATAAATAGTTTTCTTGCTTTTGTGTGCAACTAACATGTACGAGGAGGAGAAAATTTGCTATAGGCATAGGAGGATTTTTTTACTACAAAGTATTACTTACAGCTAATTTGAATCGACGTGCTATGAAAGAATGGGTATGCTAATTAGCACATAATCCTTTAAACATATTCTGAGAATATCAAATGTCAATTTGGATGAAAAACAAACATTGGGGCTGATCTTTTTTAAATGTCGTTTTGAGCGAAAGTTCAAAATCTTCTTACATTTTGTTTGAAATAATATGAAACAAATTTTTAGGATGAGAATATGGGATCACTTTTGCTTCATAAATTGGTTTTCGTGCTTGGAAACATGATAGCGGTAGCAATGGCTTTATACAAGTTACACAGTATGGGATTGTTACCCAATCATGCATCAGATTGGCTCGATTTTCAGCTACCACCTCAACGAATGCAATATTCTCTTATTTCTGATTCATTTGTCTCATAATATCAGTATTTCTTCAATTTAATGCTTCCTTTTTCAGTCGAATGAAGGATTGTTAGCAAGTTTTCTTTTTAGCTTTTACAGTTGTTGTTCAGTTGTGAGATGTCCCAAATTAAGTAATCAGGTAGTCGGATCTTGTTTCGAGTAAAACCATGCTATTACTTTACTAATGCTTAATCTTTCTGTCACTTCCTATTGTGTCGCATTCAAATATATACAAATTATTTGTTTTAGTTCCTCATCTCTATAGGGTTCCACTCGTGAGATTACTATATCTTCACTTACATCGGTCTTGTTTTTCTAGTTATTTTCATCTTCATTTAATGAATATCCTCATTTGCTTCTTGTGTTTCTTTTGAAACCCATGAAATTTTCATTTTGTTAATACATGTGGCTGAGAAGTTCTCAACTGATAAAAATCTTGTTCCTATCGTGTCCGTGATGGAAAACTTGTTTGAAATATATTGATAAATAGTAGCATCTCCATATGGTCTCCAAAGGATTGTAATTAGGAAGTTGTGTGGCGGAAAAGAAGTAAAGGCGGTGCAAATGAAATGTGCTAGAACTACACTACGAAATGATAATGATGGCTGTAGCAAACAAAGGTATCGTTCTTTGGTTATTTCCGTTGAGTGTCTTCACATAAAGTTATTAAATTCCCATATGACAGATGATGTGTTTCTACGGGTTTGTGGTATAAGACTGGAAGGTTTGACTATGTGCAATTTTCATGTGGGAGGAGTCTTATAAGAGACGAAAAGATTCTTTTCAGTGACATATCAATGAGGAGTATCATAAAGTAAGGAAGTCTTGTCAGAAACTCGAATGGTTAGTCAGCTTTCTTGAATTTATAATCATTTTCCGCGGTGATCATTACGGACCATTTTTTAGAGATTGAGAAAATAGCAAGATGTTGGAATCGACTGCCTTAATAGGATTACCTTTGTCAATTCATCATATTGAGTTCTACGTTTCTAATGCTTTACAGGTCGAATTTTTCACGACTTACAACTATCTTTTTGTAATTTTCATTTATTATTTTCTTTCCAGAAATCTTCAGGGACGTTTGCGGAATTCTGACTGTTTGATAACATTTAAATAAATTCAATTATCTCGATTATTTGCTTCAGTGGTGTTTGCGGATTAAACAAATTTTAGAGTTCTTATTGGTACTGTGTCAATTTTGGTTTTCAACAATTTGCTAAAAAAGAAAGTGCTCAATGGAGCAGTATAGCCATTCGCAATGGGAAGGTAAGCGGCTTGGGAATTATAATTATCATTTCTGAAGTAAGGAATACTCTCATGGGAAAAGATGATCTTAAAAAAGTAACATTCTTTAATGCAAGTCGATGAAATATTAGATGTTACCAGAAAGTCAACAAGATAACATAATCAACGATAGTGACTTTTGTTTTTATAAAGTTTGTTAGATTAAATCAGAGTCTTTCTAGATTGTTTTCATCTTTACGGCATGCAAAGAACAAGATGAAGATTTCGTGAAACATTTGACAGTCCATGGCGATTCTGTTAGAGATGTATCATTTCTGACTAATGATATAAGTGCTGCTGTTGAGGTTGTTTTTATAATTTATTAGTCATATGTTCATTAGTTTTATTGCAGTATCGCTTCAATAATACTACATACTGAAGGCACTAATAATTTTGCAATTTGACACCTTTAGTAGGAGAGGGCAAATGATTTGAATTCAAGATTTTTCAAATAAGTTTAGATGAAAAATTCTGAAAATCCAAGTTTTTTTTTACAAACATGAAATTTTTGTAAAAGAAGATTTTGTAAGATGTAATCTTTGACAATGAAGTTGTAAATACTAAATATCATCTTTTTTCAAACCGGGACTTCTCTCAACTCCGTTTAGTCAATCCATGTTGTTATAAGGGCTATTTGGCGGTTTCAGTTCTTTTCCCTTTTTGCAAAACTTCGATTACAACCTATCGTCATCTAGTTTAATTTCATTGGAAGTTGAGCGTTGTCGAAGACTGGTACTGTATTTTGAAAATGAAATTACAGCTTCTACCTGAAGGTTTAAATTGCAGCGCATCGTTGAAAAAGGTGGATTTGTAGTAAAGCCAGTTGAAGTTGTTGCTGATGATGATGGTTTCGTAAAATTTGCTGTGATTGGTTTACCGGTACGGACAAAAATTTTTTTGAAGAATTCTTTGCAAAGAATATTAAACTATGAGAAATATGAGATTTAAGTAATTCCAGGAATGTGACGTACGTCATAGTTTGTTGGATTCAAAAACTTATCGAGGGTTCTTTTTGCCAGAATATGAACCATATGACTGTAGCAACAATATCCTGAAATCAGTGTAAGATTTCTTCAAAAACAGAAGTATACAAAATAGAGGAGAATAGAACTGTATTTCATCCGATTATAAATATTTTAAATAATCTATAAAGATAATTAACTCTAACTGCATGTATTTCAAGATGCTTCGAAAGGATGAATAGCTAATCCTAAGAAAATAATGAGGAAGAATGTATTGATAAGTGAACGGTGCACTTTTAGTTCATTTTTGGACATGTTCTTAACAAATTTATCTTTTAGAGAAGAAATATCCATCATTTCGATAGATCATTTTGTAATCAATTACCCAGTGGACTTTGTGCAACCTGCTTTGCATTACTATCATGAAATATTTGATTTTGAAGAAATATGGTTAGTTCCTGAAGCTAGATGAAATTCTCCGCAGTCCTTACTCCAGATCCTTATCTACTGTAGAAAAACTACATTCCTGCAATTTAACCATTTGTGAAAGGAGAGTCGGGCAGTTTATTTCCTTTAGGCTTATTCATGAAATACATTCAGTGAAATACATCCACCTCATTGCAGTTTTTTTTTCAAACAAAAATCTTTTTCAGGTCGAGTAATGAAGCGATATTCAGCTCGAGTCATTCTGCTATGAAAATCATATTGATAACGAATAAATACAAAACGATACAAATAGGTCTTGCTGAACCAGTCCCAAGATTTGTAGGAATGAGGGGCCAGATACAAGTTAGTTCCAAAAAAGTTCAAGTAGTCTGTTGTTAAATTACGGTTTCAATTCAATAGGTATCAATACCAATAATCTTGGCAGCTTTACTTTCTTAGTTTCCATTTCTTAAGTTTTCTTAAAATTAGCTTTTTATATGAAGGAATTTTTGGATTACAATAGAGGTGCTGGTGTCCAACATATCGCATTTCTGGTTGACGATATTGTTCATACGGCGGAACGAATGAAACAGAGAGGTGTCAAATTCATTGCTATTCCCGACGAATACTATACCGATCTTGAAGCACGTCTTGCCACTTCTCCAGTAAAGTTGTTGGAAAACTTTGAAGAAGTTCGTGAATTTTTTGTAGAAAAGATACCATTCTCTGTGAAGATTTTACAGCAAGACAGCATTAACTGCTAAAATTTTATTTCCAGATCAAACAGCTTCGAATTCTAATGGATTTTGATGATCACGGATATTTGCTACAGATATTTACTCAGCCTGTCCAAGATCGACCTACGCTTTTCTTCGAAGTGATCCAACGAAATAATTATTCCGTAAGTTTGAAGATTGAAACTTGACATTAGATTAAGATTTTGCATTAAGGGTAGTTGGATCATTAATAAAAAATAATGCTTGGAGTGATGCTACGAAGGTTTTTTAATACTAATCGAAATAGATAGGATGACCAGTATTGTAAGAATCATTGCTGTACTTATGAGATGGTATCACTTAAAAAAGGGATTGATGTAACAAGTTGAGAGTACTTATTTGAGTTGATTGAAACTCAAAAAGTTTCCGGATATTAGTCACTGCTAACACCTATATTTTAATCATGTTAAAGTTAAAGAACAAAGAATTCCTTCAGGGTTTTGGTGCTGGAAATATAAAGGCTTTGTTCAATGCAGTGGAGAAAGAACAGGAGAGACGTGAAACTCTTCACCACAATTTGTGACTTTTTTGTTATTTCATGCATTCTTAGCGAAGTTTCTTTCTAATTCAAAGATCATATTTTGATTTGAGATATTTTTATGAAGTCGGTTCCAAAATTTATGGATAAAAAATTTATAGATACATAATCCCTTTTACTGTTGTAGATTCACTGAAATTGCGAGAATAAAATTTGTCGTTAGTGTCATCTCTATTACATATCCGTGGCTAATTAGATAACTATATTACCGTCTCGAACACCGCCGAAAACAAAAAGAAAATAAATAATTTTCCCACAGAGTAACAATACGAGGGAAGATTGCATGCAAAAGAACAGAAAAATTAAAAAAAAAAACTTTACAAATACATTTTTCTTGGCTAACTCAAATTAATGTTTCTATGAAATGTGTTACCACAAAGTTGTAATTACATTGTGACAATCTATCAACCATATCTGCCATTTAAAGATTAAATTCAATTAAAAATTTGGAAAACGCAATTAAATCAGAAGATTATTTGAGATTAACTGAATGTCCTAACTCTTCTCATCCTTTGTGGTGTTAAAAAAGGAAAAAGAAATCATAACGTGGATGAGTACAAGCAAAAATCAAAAGAACCTCGGTTCTCTGACATTCACAAAATTTAAAAATAAAATTTTAAAAAAATTTAAAAAAAATTTCCTCTACAGCAAATGTATTCTTTCTGATCGATTCAACGTCAGTGTTACAAATGACCTTTTTTTGAAATTTGCTTTTGCACTTCGACATTATAAGTTAACAAACCTAACAGGCCTAGTTGTATTATGCAAATAGTAGTTTCATCCATATCTGTGCATAAATCGTTTATCTAATATCGCTAATTAACACTCGAGGGAACTTTTAGTTCTGCGATTTAACAATTATTTCTGAAGATTTGACTTCCGTAGCGGATACTCAATGTTAGTGAATCTTTATTTTCTCTTTGGTAAAGATGTTTCTTAAAAGTGTCAGGAAGAACGAAATACTTTTACAATATATGTCGAAATAATGAAAGTATATAATATTGAATATTCCGGAATAATTAAATTTATAATGTAGAAATATGTACTGTAAAGGTTGTTTCATACAGAATATTTCCCAAATGAACTATTTACCCAACTTTATTTCCTGATATTTGCGGTCTGATAACTGAGCTTACAATCTTGTTCACATTGCATCTTTGTTTTTGATAGGATTATAACATAGTGTCCTTTGTTGTACGGGGGACCTTAGACCGTCTTGGCAACACTTTCAGCTAGCATGGATTCCACTCAGTGCTGTTTTTTTCTCTATCAAATTCTCAGTTAAATTTCTAAAACACCAAATTTCTTAAACTGTAACATGTTGATCCACTCTAAATATCTGATAACTGTATTAAATAAATATTATCTGATAAAAAAACTTTATTCTAATTATTCATTCATGTCAGTCAAAAGGACTTCGTTGACAAGCAAACAAAAAAAAGAAACTTTTGCGACAGAAAGAGAGGTCGAGAAAAAGCTAAAAGTCTTGTCGATGAACTATCTTTCGACATAAGTTTTTATATCTTTGTTTGTGCAGTCAAGCTTATTGTCTATAATTAATTCTTTGCTATAGAAAGTATTTAAAACATTGAAAGTGACGAATTTTATCAAAAAATGCTGATCAGTTGGGGATATTCACCTAGTTGTATTAGATGAATACTTGTGTGAATTTTCCAACTGCTATAATTGCTATAAGTATAAGTGATTATTAGTTAAAGATATGTATGTGAGAATTTCTCCTACACTAATAAACGTTCAGGAAATATCATATCACTGAATCAAATAAGAAAAGATTTAAAAAAAGAAGCCATTTGGGTTGGCACAGACTGCTTACATTACCGTTCATTTAGTTCTTTACTTCATGCATTATGCAGTATTAAATTATTCAAACAATTAAATGGATGACGAAATGAGTGGTAGAGAAGAGATAGCAGAGTTGACCTTTGCTTTCATGGGATGCAGAGGGGAGAAGGAGAGAGAGAGAGAGAGAGAGAGAGAGAGAGGGAAGAAAAATAAAATAAAGAATCCTAGCCTGCGGACGATGTCATCCAAACAATCCTTAAGCATTCACTCACTGGTTGTTATTCGCGCAGCTGCGGCGCAGTTGTTGTGTACCTGTTACTGGTCTGAATGCTAATGTCATCGGAAATCAATCCAATCAGTTGATGATATGATGTGTCATTCACCCTATCTACTGGTTGGATTGCTTTATCTCGAAAAGTGGGAAGGCCTTCATTCTGAGGTCAGTTGTGTGTTTCTCCTATTGTATTGCATCATCCCACGTACTACTGACGACACCAGAGACGCACCTCATGTTTCATCTCCGCGTTATCCAGTTTCCAGTGCGTAAACATTCTGCGTCCTTACGACACTGCTTCCAGCTTAAAGCTTAGCTTGTCGAAGCCGTGCTTTATTTCACAATCTTTTAAAATATTTCTGGTAAAGAAATGTCACGTGTGCGCCTATTAATGCTAATTGTTTTCAAATACATGTCGTAGTAGATATCGTAGTAGAAGACTTATTCATTCTTTCGACTAATGAATTTCTCTTTACATTTAGCATTCTTCTCGAATAGTTTTACAACTTTTTTTAAGGGACGTTATGAAACTTTCACTTTGTTTTATGTGTTTTGAATTTTTGAGAAATAGCACTGACATGTACATCTGCGGTTCATCAGGTACATTTGATTATTCCGTAATTGTTCTCTTTTGATTGGATATCATCACCATAAGGAAGAAATTCTTAAATTTGCATGTTTCATTATCAGAATTTGTGTGAAGAAAATCGACTATTCCAAAAATACTTTTGTTTCTTTCGCTAAAATCTGTCAAGTAATGTCTTTTATGCATTATTTTTCTGATTATGATTCTTATGTCAAGTTCAGGCGGAATTGGCTTTGTATTCTTTCAGCACAGTAATAATTTGGCGAACAGAGCTCATAGAGCCATCCGTGTCACTTTTGAATCGTTCTTTTTAGGAAAGGAGTGAGGATATTTAAACACTTTAAGAAAACTCACTTTTCAAGACGTAAGAATGTAAGAATTGCCAGTTGAGCATTTTGTGTGCATACTTATGTTGTTACATAACGGTATACAAACGTATATGAGTATGTTCGTATTTTTCGTTAGTGTTGCTTGTACTTTAGATGATTGTCGAAATCACTATGCTGTGACGTTATTAATTCCATGTGAGCATTCTTCGTTACTAAATGTAATTAGCTCATTTTTTTTTTTTTTCAGCTCAGTTAATCAATTATTCAATAAACGAACGGTGTATATATTGATAACGGAAAAATGGGAATTTTTGCAAGGTAAGGATGATAACAGCATACATATTAGAGGTAATGAAGATCACTAGATAACGAAGAATCATTGGATCTTATTTCCAATTTCTTCCATAACCATCAACATAGCTGAACTAAGTCTTGGTTTTGCTCGAAAACAACTTAGAGTGGCTTTTAGTGTTTTTGGCGCTTTCTTTGTATTTCTAGTTGCCTACCGACATCCTATTTCGTAACAGGGTTGAAAGTGAATCTGTAGACTGATTAAAATTTTCCTGAATAAATATTATAAAAGTGACATAGGAGACTAGAACAGAAAGGAAAGGATATAGAGAATTTGCACATGCATAGATTTTCTCACCGTTTTTCACTACGATTTAAGGGAATTATTAGTATATAAGAAAATTCAACCTGTATATAACAAAATCCAACCTATCACAGATTCAAAGCGCTTTCCTTATCTTCCAACCATTTTCATGTGATAACATGAGTTACCGGATTTTGTTGGTGTCATTTTGTGGGCTCCTGCATTTCATTATTTTAGGGAGCCAACTATTGGTAATTCAAATTTGACACAGTCTGATCTTGATCGATTGCTTGATTTAGACGAGTAAGTCATTTTTTTTTTCAAAAAAAGTACTTCGACAGGAGATTTTATAATTCTGTAATTTTTCCTTCACAACAAGTCATTCCATTAGTTAATGAATAACCATAAGATTGCTAACTGCGATAGACTTTTTATGGCTTTTTGCTGATGCTTGAAAGAACAGTTTGTTTATCTTTCATTTTAATATTATCCAAAGTCTGCCATTCCTAATAATGTTTTTTTAGCACCTATCGTACAGACTATACCTACGTAACATCGTAAGTTGTTTTCTCCTTCCTTCAACAGTTTTATCTTTAATTGTGTAAGACGTTTAAGCATGTCTTATTATTCATGACTGATTTAAATTTAATTTTGTTATTTGATATTTGTGATCAAACAGAGAGCTATCTTCATTTTCAGCGGTATAAACTAACTGTTAAAATACTGGTCTGAGAGTAAAATTTTTTTTTTCAGCCACAGAAATTATTTCTGCAGACTAACACGGATTTATGTTTTTTTCTTTTTTAAGCAGAAGTTACCGGCTAAACGGTTCAGATGATTATGAAACTCCTCGCATGTCGAGATTGCCTTTGAATTATTACAGACGCAAATGGGCATATGAAAAGGCACGAAAAAGTGAGTCATTATGTAGTTCATATTTCACAACTGTTACTCTATAATCAAGTTCATTAGTGAAATAAAATTTCGGGTGGGACGTAAGAGTTACAAGTATTTCCTGTTTTTATTTTCCTTCTGATCACTGAAAAAAGCAGATGAAAACTTTGTGAGCTTTAATTTAAAAATTAGTCTTTTCTCCTGCAACTCATCAATGTTATTTTCAGCTGGTTTACTTTACTACATATACTTTTGTGCCTGTAATTTTGTGAGTGGACTAATGCCAAGGCCTCTGGCAAATATTTTTAATATTATTATTAGTGTTTTTCGTTTCATCATTCGCTGTAAGTAATTTCCTTATCTTTTTTCTACTGTAACATAATTTTCCTCGCATCTCTTTGCCCCGTATTCCCAAAGATCAAGAACTTAGAAAAAGGGCGCTTTGCATTGCTTGTTTCATCCGGGCTGGAAATGTGAAATTTTCCTCTTTGAAGCAGTGAGCAGGTTCGTTTTTACATGTCTATTTTCTGTGTTAATTCTTTATACATTTAAATTTGACAAATTTTGAATATTTCAGGTTTTTGGTATGTCATTAATGGAATATTTCCAAATCCGGAACATTGCACAGTTAAACAGGGAGTGCAGTTAGGATCAACATCTTGTAAGTTTTTTGTGGTGAAAATAACTTTTAAAAGGAACTGGCTCTTTTCGACTTTTATATTTGCTTAGTAAATTTTAAAGATGTCGCACATTTAACATTTGTTTTACTTCCTGTGTGGTGGGATTAAAAATTGGAATTGACTCCTTTAAGTCATTGTTCCATAGAAACTTTTAGGCATTATTCCATTTTGTTTTTGTTCCGAAATTTTGCACATGATTTTCTGCTTTTGCTGTATTTCCTACTGTGAAATTTCAAATATGTTTAAGATCTTGAAAAACACAGACATAGCTCAGAGGAATTGAAGGAAGTAAAGAAGGTTGGTTTCACTTGATTTTTTTTTTTTTCTTTATTGAATATGACAAATTTAAGACAAGATAGAAAATTCTCGTCGCTCATATCCACTGCAAAATATAGAGTACCAAGCCTAATAACAAAAATTTTGTTATTTTTTCTAATTTACAGTGAATTATTCGCTAGTGATTTTATTCAAAATTCATTGAATAAGGTTTCAGTAATTATTTAAAGTTTCAATAAATTATTTAAACATGCTCATTGGTAATTGTACTTAAGTTTGTTTTTTGCAAGGAGCAGCTATCTTATTGTAAACTTCCTTGTTTTGATTTTAATTTAAACCAGCAAATTATGCAGTTTTTGTGTAAATGACTTCCAATTTTCCAGCAAGAAAATGAATTTCAACCATTTCGAGCGCCATTCCAAGAAACAATATGGCGTAGTCAATTGACTTCATCCAATTCTTTGGCTAATAAGTTAGGACAATCATTTACTAATATGATAACACTTGGCTACTTTTCCAAAGGTGACGTCCAGTAAGTTTATCATTTGTTTCTTTTTGGTGTGATTCTTTTTTGGCTCAGAGCTTGCAAATAAAATTTTTGCTGAATTTATATATTTAGTTTTTGCTCATGGCTGTCATATGAATCATCTCGTTTAAACTGAGGATTCATATGGATAGAATTTTTTAATCAAAAACTTATCAGTTATACTTGAAATAAGACGTCATAAAAGTATAAAATAATTTGATGAAAGATCAAGTTTTTTGAGTCTTCATGCAATGCTGCTGTATTTCTGAAATATAACTCCACATCAAGCACAAATTTAATCTAGAACTATACATTCTTGCATTATGTAATGTCTTAGCCTACCAGCGATTTTACAAATAATTTCTTTGTTGTTTTTTAACTTTTAATCTCTTTTTTTTAAAAAAAAAAAGAGGTGGAATCAGACAAAAACGCAGCAGTTCCAATCATAGTGATGATTATGATGAACATGAATGGCATGCGCGTTTTTCGTTCAACCCGGTGTATGTTACCCTTGTTTATCGTTTTTATTGGAAATTTTTTTTTCCAACTTTTTTTGATTCTCTTGAAAACATAGAGATTTTTGTGAATATTGAAATTAAATCACATCTTGTTTTTCATATTACAATGGTTCACTCTGACGGTTCTGACTTATCTGCTTTTAAAAAAGTTAAATTTAAATCCATCAATTCCTCTACGGTGGTTGTTGTTCTATAACTTTAATTTGTGATTACCAAATCATTTTGAAAGACGTTTTAGACATGATTTAACTCGTAATGTGCAACGGCGTGTAAAAACTAGCAGTTACGAATACTCGGAAGATCGTGGAACAGAAATTAACAAGCAATCAGTTCGTACTGTGAAATTGTCCAAAGGATTAATGGAATCACTTCTCTTCAAATTATTTTACCTTACGTTTATGGCAGTACTGTCGCCAATAAAAATTTTCGAATTTACCATTGGGAAAACTGCTTGGATTGAAAGTTATTTTGGTTCCGGGTTTGTTTATTTACAAACTGCAACATTTTTGCTAACTCGATGTATCAGTCTTCTTGAATCTGAAGGGTGCATGTCAGCAAGACTGTAATTTCTGGTATTTGTTTTGATAAAAAAAATTTTTTCTTTGGCCATTTTTTTATTTCGACGGTGTGACTGGATAAGTAAACGTTAGAACTTTGATCTAGAATAGCTGAGTCGGAATTTTTATTCTGAACCAGCATCAGATGTACCTATTGTGATTGCATTCATTTCTATTATTAGTAGAATTTTTATCGGAATACATGATATTATTAATTCTATCTTTTGCTACACCATGAGAACTTGTTTCTTCAATATTTCCCAGTTCTCATTGTTTCATTGACTATTTCAGTCACTCAACCTATAATCTTCGCAGTCGTATCGTAAACAAGAATCTGCCACACGGGGAAATATTACCATGCACTAATCGTTTTGCTAGCTTCTTGTCTGAAATTGCCACATCATGTTTTTTCACCGTTTTCCTTCCAATAACAAAATTAGCCTCCCTACCATTAATGGCGTTCTCCTGCATTTTTGGTCAATCTCTCTGTTCAATTCGATCGCAGCAGTAAGTTGTCTTTTATGCACTTCATTTGATTTGAGGACATGAGTTTTAAATTGTTTTTTATACTTCAATAAGTTCACGTTATGTAAATTTATATATCCCTTTCATGAAGAACTTATGCTTCTGTTGCAAAATTGGCAAATATGTAAAATTAAGGTAGAATTTTTCTTTGATTTTAGATCCTTGCAGCAGCAAACTGCCGGGATTTCATCAGCGCAGCTTGAACATTATTTACCCTTTCAAATCTTTCGTTTTTTGATCGATCTTTTTTATTCATGTGGCACTGGTTTCATTTTTTTCCTGGTTTCTATACAGTCATTGCCATTCTATATCGCCGAGAATGTTCGAGAGCGCGTAGCTTATGCATTGGCTAATGTGTAACTATTATATTGTTTTCTCAATATGCATGTCATCTCACATTTAGAGAGCAGGATAAAGTTACACAACCATATTCAGACGATGGAATGAATGTCCACTATTTTAGAAGTGGAGTTTTAGTCCAGTCTCTCCAATCCCTATTCCTTAAATTATTTTATTCATACGTAATGGTATTGTCGGTAGAGATTTCAAATGATCTTGAACTATTTTTGTAACTTTTGCTTATTAGTACTTGAAAGTGTTATCACAAGATATAACATGCTGAAAGTCGACACTTTTTTCTGATCTTCGTATTTTTCAGTTTTTATAAATTCTTCATTTTCTGTTATCTTCTGTTATTATATAAAAGAAGACTATGAAAAAGGCGAATTGGAATTTCATTTAAACTGTTTGGTCAAATGTTGATTTTTGTATAGGTTTGGACCAAGAACCGCACTGCTCGTTGGTTACGAAGAAGTAAGACCGGTTAAAAGGAAAAGATTAACCACTAATCTCGAATCTGCAGCTGCCAAAAGTCGACAAAAAATGGTTCACAAAAGGTATAAGCATGTATTTAGTGCCTGTTTCCCGTTATTCAATTTTTCTCATTTTTTTTTTCGGTCACTCAGAAATTTTTTTGTCGAATTTTATCAGTTTCTTAATTTTGACGATGTCTTTTTAGCCAGCTTTTTCCAACTCGTGGTTCGGTGAAGTACTCTGCGGCATTCTGGAAGTGGTTATTTCCTTTGCTTGTCTTTCTTTTGTTGCTCATTATGTTTCATAAAGGTAAGTGCAGTTTCAGATTTGGTTCTTTAAAGAAATTGTTTGTTTTATGTATTAATGAAACGTTGTGGCAAAATTCACAATTTTTTCGACGGCAAATGATTTTGACTTTATTATGTCAGTGACAATAAGATCTGATAGAAATCTATAGCTACTTCGGAATCTCAAATTGAAAAACTCAGATTATCAGTAATTTCTTTTTTTTTTTTTTTTTTATTTTTGCATGTCTCATGCGTAATGTTATTTTAGGACGTGATAGCGGGGATGATTTAATGGTAGGTGAGATGGAACTATTTGGCAAAATTCAGCAAAGTTTTTTCGATGGTAATTTTGATTTCAGTGGTTTATGAAATCCAACTTTTACCGAAATACAGTTATGAGACACCAATATCTGCGAACATGTTTCAATATTTAAGAATTTTAGAACCATAGTTTTGTAACCAAGCAAACTATCAGTAAGTTTTATTGATGTATGTTATATATTCTAACAACAGGATGGAAGCAAAAAGTAGAACGTGGTCTAAATTTGGTGCTTAAAAATGCTTTGTATTTGCTGTTTGTTATATTCCGTTTCTTGTATGATCTCTTCTTATATCCTGCAAAACTATGTGGCGCGATAATACATTCAGAGAGATCACTGGAACAAGTTCTTCAATTACCGAAATATGTGATTATGGCTGGTTGGATTTTTTTTTTCTTTTCGAATTTACGTTTTTTTCTCAATCCAGATCCGTCTTTCGACCTTTTCTTCATTTCTAGTCATTGTAATTCGATGTTTCGCTAATGACGTTTGGTCTAAATGTTTGATTGATATCGTATTCTCATTCACAGTTACACAACTGTTCAGTTTATTATTAGATAGACTTCAGATATTACTCTAAAAATCTATCACTTAGCTGAAATTCTTCTAAATGTCATCTTTAAACGAATGAAATTCTCTTTTCAGGTCAATCAGTGGGTACGAAAGCAGTGACTAATATATGCAATTATAATTTTTTATGTAGAATTCCGAGCGAGTTATACAGTTCTGGTATGCAAATTTTGCTTTTAACCTACAAAATTCTTTTAGATCCAGATTTCTTCACTTGAATTATACATTATTTTTTTAGTATTTTATAAAATCCATTTCAGGAGAATCAGCAATCATTCATTTCTTCGAAAGTACCAGTATATTAGGTTCTAGTCTATGTGACATCGTTCAACAGATGTCTGCTGTTTCAGAATGGATTCAAAGTTATTTTTGTTTATATATATTTCCTTTGCAGTCCATAAAAATTTGTTAAAATTGATTAGTGATTTTTTAAATTTTCATTGAACTTTCTTACAGAGAAATTCATGAAAATAGGAAAGGACAAAACTATTTTTATGTCTATTTTTTCAAAGTCTTTATCATTTCGGTTACGGAATTTTGATATTATGGAAACAATTGCTGACTGGTTCACTGAGAAAAGCACAGTCAAAATGACTGATTTCGCTTTAAGGGAACTTCAGTCAGTTCAGAACTGCTTTCTATATGATTTTATATATTGCAATTGTATCTTAATTACAGCAAACTTCTAATTCTTTATCATTGGAATGCTTATTTCCTTAAAAGACAACTCATATACATCATTTTTCTTGTTTAGTTGGTCGTATTTCTGAAAATATTGGAACCGTGGTCTTATTTATATGGAAATTAATAAGCTCTGGGGCACAAATTTTGTTGATGTTACCATCATACTTCATTTCGATAATTGCCCAGCTTATGCCATTTTTAAATCAAAAAATGGTCAGCTTTTTTCATTATATCATGGTCTTTTGACTTCCTTTTGGTTTTCTACTAAATTTTTGCTCTAAGTTTTGAAAACAAAATTAAATTTAAGCCTGAACAACCATGACTTTATATCTAATTCACTTTTCCACAACTTTATTTTCTTTCAGACTTAAAGTTTTAAGTTTAAAGGATTTTCTTACAGGAAGGCGTAATTAGTTCAGAAGGCTCCAACGACCAACAGACTGAGTGGACTTTAGAACATTTACGACATGAAAAGGTATCTTTTCAAGCCGAAGCATGTTAATTTTGAAAAAACGAAAATATTGTGGTATGAGTTAATGCTATATTTTAAAGATTCAAACTGTAGGAACTGTTGGAATTGAAAGTGTTGCGATTGCGCCGAGAACGAGAAGTAGAGGAAGATCGTTACAAGAACATACATAAAGCATTAAGAATAATCGGAAAAGGCTCTTCTCTGATGCTTACGGATAAGCAGTGTGTATTTTTTGTTCCACATCTGAAATTTAATATCATTTTTTGCTTCAGTAATTCTCGAGAAAATGAATCAAGATTTAAAAAATAAAATTAAATTTGCACGTACCACCAAATCAGTATGTTTTGGCATTGTTCTGGAAACATTATAAGTATTAATAAAGATTGTTCCATGTAATTAGTTAGATCCTTTGTTTTTCACTGTTTCAACTTCATAACTTTCAATAAAAATGTAAATTTCAGACTAAAAGAATCATCATTAGTTGAGGATGAGCTATTGCAGCATAGAAATAATCAAGATTCCCTAAACTATGTGACTAACTTGAGGAAATCAAACGATGAAGAATTGGAAAGGGTAAATTTTACTTATTTAATTTGATTATATTTCTATTTAATTTAATCAAATTCATATTTTGTTTCCTTTTTTTTGTTTATGAGTTCTAATAAATTTGAGTATTCGTAGGTAATGATTATGATATTTAATTTGAATGCATTACTAACTAACAAGAAACATCGATTTTACGGCGATTTCAAGAAATTTTAGTTTTTTTAATAATTATTTCAAAGTGTAGATCTGTGTGAAGTTTTTGTCTTGCAAAAGATATTTGCCTATCTAATTAGACATTAGGTTGTGCATGAAACTTTTTTCCACTGGGATTTAAATTTTTAGTCTCCAGTCCTTATTTCAGCATTTACTTGTCGTTGAAAGGCGTTTAATGGAACGACTGGACACTCTATCTGAGAAAATCGAGAATGAAATTGCCCAAAAAATCATTCGTAGTTCACAACAATCCGATTCGGGGCGGTCAGCTTTGTCTAACGTTAGTGCAATTTTTTTTTGTATTGTGTTTTGAACAAATTGAATTATCTACCATTTTCCATTGGTTTTCCATTTGGCATGTATCTAATATTATCTGCTTGTGTTGCTGCAGAAAAATAAAACAATTATCTTTTGGGAATAATGTCGAACGATGGTATAGTCCTGGCATTCTTTGCATGAAGGTTAAGACACCTTTATCATACATTTTCTGGTTTCATGTTTCAGGAACTGTCGGATCTTTCATCTGCAGTTGGGAATTTGCGCGCTCAGTTTGATAAAGTATTTTTCCATTTTGATTTTCAGTTGAAATTTTAGTTTCAGATTTGCAATTTATCTTTTATTAATGGTTCTGCTGGTCGCTTATATCTTATTATATTAAAGTATTACTATATTAAAATTTGCGAAGAGCTTGATTTTTAACTGAACTATTATACTTGTCATTGTATTTCACTGTATTAAATATCAATAATGTTAATTAGTTATTCTACAAAGTTAACATATTTTTTATGAATATGACATTCGCTCAATAATGTCTTTTTTACACAATTGTATTGATATGATTCGAGCATACTAAAATTTATTTTGTCGAGAAAAGAAAACCAAAATTACATAATTCGCTCATTCAATAATATCTTGCGATATAAAACAGAGTGATGATTTGAGCACACTCAAAACTAAACTGAATAAAAAAATTAAAGATGACCTTGATAATATTGGTAGTACTTATTTCATTGGGGTATCTATGTATGAGTGGTTTATTTATTTGTTTATTCATTATTTTTGAGTTCAGTTTGTTTTTTTTTTTTTGCTCCATGATTTTCTTTTGCTTATACATTATTTTCTGCATATGTATTCTAATGTATTCATGTAAACCCGACACTTTCAGGAACTTTCATTTAGTTTGAGTCGTTTCGAAAAGGCATCCCATGAAGAACAAGAGGCATTTCGTTTGGAAATTATGAAAGCAGTAGAGAGTCGAGTAGTCACTCTCTTTGCAAGTCATATAGCTGAAAAAAGTGGTACAGTTTCGGTAAGTCTAAAGTGAATTTTTGTTCAGTCCGGAAGTAAGAGTTCTTGAGAAAAATAGTGTGGGATTGGCTAATAACATACAAAAGGTGGAATTAAGATCTCCAGAATGAAAAACTATTGAATGAATTCAGCCTATCGTAGAACAAGGAAATATCGAATTAACATCATACTACGAACATTGTTATCTCTTTGAAATTTTATTTTTGAAATTATTGGTAAAAGTTTGTTTTTTACAGGAAACTAAATTAAATTCTGTTCTTGGACTATCGGAGTCAGATTTTGTAGTAATTAAAAAGATGATAACTGATGCGCTGGACACATATGATGCGGATAAGACGGGTAAAGTAGATTATGCGCTCGAAAGTTCAGGTAATATGTTGTATCCATTTCAAGTTTTACGTTTGTGAGTTAATGGAGAAAATTTAGATAATAAGAAATATATAAGTGATTTCTATAGTGGGAAAATTCCCTTAAGCGTTGTTATCTCTTACTATAAAATAAATTGGTATAATTTGATCTTTTTTCTTCCTGAAAATATGTTTCTACAGGGGCATCTGTTGTAAGTACGCGATGTACGAAGCCATACAAAGAAAATTCACGACTGGAATCAGTTTTTGGGATTCCGCTGTGGTACTCTTCGTATTCACCAAGAGCAGTCATTCAAGTAATCCTTGCATATTTCAGGAATGATGAGTGGTATTCTATTTCCACAAGGAATTTTAACTTTTTAACGTTGAATATATTTAATGGTTGTAAATTTATTTTAGCATCGTCCTCTAGCAGCTGGTGAATGCTGGGCCTTTCGTGGTAAAGGATATTTAACAATAAAATTGTCGCATCCCATTTATGTTACAGAAGTTAGTTATGAACATTTGCATTCAACATTGCATCCCGATGGAGTTTTGAGAAGTGCACCAAAACTTTTCCAAGTATACGTATGTTTTTCATTATTTTAATTGAAATTGGAATAAGAAACTCATGAATAAGAAGCTATGTTAAATTTTGGACAGTATATTAAGATTTTTAAGGATGTTGTCATGAACTTCGACTTCATTCAAAATTTTTGTGGAATTTTTCTTTCCTTTTTCAGTCTTACGAAGCAGTTGATGATCTCAAATCAAAGTCCTTAATTGGGCAATATGAATATGACATTAAGGGAAGAGCCTTGCAGACATTTCATGCTCAGGTTTGATGTTTTAAACCGTTTACAATACTTTTTGATTGAGAGGGTTGCAGCTCAGAAGTTTTTGTTTCATAAATATTTACGCCAATTAGACAAATCGTCTATCATATTTAGGTTGCGGAAACTGGTTGGCTTCAACAAATAAAGGATGAAAAATATCATCTTATGGTAAGGTATTAATTCAGATTTTTCAGCCTCATTCAAGCACACTTTTTGCAGAGCGAGCTGAGCACGCCGGTATCAATAGTTGAATTGGTGGTGCAGTCAAACTGGGATTCAGATTACACATGCTTGTATCGTTTTCGTGTGCATGGGCAAAAGGCGTAGAATAAATTTGAATTCAAAGTAAAATTTAGCCTTTAAGCCTTTTGCTTGTTTTCTATAATAAAACTTTTCATAACTAAATTTTGTGAACATTTTAAAATAATTATGTTTATACTTTTCAAAAGTTAGTTTAAAAAAATTTTTCTTTTTGAATATATCTTTAAAAAATTTGGAGTCATAAATTGGATTTTATTTTTCTTTACTTCTGAGGTCTCTTCACGGTTCAAAAACTTATTTTTATGGATTCATTTTGAGAGCCTCTTGCTATTAATGATACTCATTATGACTTTTTTGATCTTTTAGAAGTGTTTCTCAATATGTAGAACTTTTTATTTTTGAAGATGTTTTTTTGTTGGAATGTCTGTAATGTAAAAACTCAATGCCACTTAAGCAGACGTTTTATCTCAGGAAGGTGATTTTGACTTTTTTGAGTTGTATATATAAACTGCAACGAATAATATATATTTATGTGTATGTTTATTTCCGAGTGACTGTAATTATTTCATGTTCATAAATTCAGAAGCAAAAATTTGGTCGTTGACAGAACCGATAAAATTTTGTAGCCCCAGTGGTTTCCCTATTCTCTGTACTTGATTCACATTTTTGCTGTTTGTAAATGAATCTTGCTTTTTATGTAATTAGCATCCTGCTCGCGGAGTCTTCTTTACCAGATCAAACGTCGTGTGTTTATTTAGCTATGAGTGCACTTTTTTTTTCCTGGTATCATATATTGAATCATTGTTAGCATTGTTCTTATGCTAATTTTTAATTTTTTGAATATGAGTTCTTATTTGTGGTTTGATAACTGTCAAGCATCTGTAAATGCAAGGAAGTTTTGTGGAATCGATTATATCTTTCTTAAAGCTTTTTGGAAACATGGTAGAAATAATCTGGAAGACAAAGCTGTATAAATTCTTGGATAGAAAGCGGCAGTTTTGAAGGAGATCCTTTCCGAATAAACAAGACTCGGGGATTCCGTTAAATCTTGATTTTTTTACCTTATGTCAGGTTTAATCACATCTGAAACTGCTCTTTGTAATTTAAGTCTGAACAAGAGGTTTGAGATGATGGAGGGTAATCGTAATAGAGATACAAAGCTGCTGTGGCGGTGTTTCTGGACCTAGGGCGTCGTAGCTGCCACGAACGGGACAGAGAGCTTTTCATAACATGACATGTCGGATGTATTTAAAGAAGCTACTGGGATGTCGTTTAAGCGAGGGGTTCGTTACGTTTTCGTCCTTTTCCCATTGTTTGACCTATTAGCAGTCCAGGCGTCGTTAGCAACGTAGCATATATTGCACTACCTGAAAATAATTGACTTCATACTTCGCGTTTACCGTTGTCTAGAAGATTTCACGCATCTGAAAATCATCTTAACAAGTGCGTGTATACATATGTGACCGTCATACTCTGTCACATATGCAGAAAAGATAATCGAGTTTTAGACAGTAAACAAAGAATGGAAATAAATAAAATCTTTGGTGAATTGACCAGAGGAAAGGTTCACGTATTAAGGAAATTTGGGGTCTGAAAAAAAAAACGTCAAAATCGTTCAGCCATCATTTATAATTCGTATATTCTTCATATAAAATGGCAAAATAATGGACCTTATCTGTTATGGATTTTTTTAGTACTGAAATTATGTTGTGCTTACTTGAACTTTTCTGAATGATTTCTATAAAGCGTCAATCAAGGAGAACAAAATATGTTATCAAATAATGTTGTATGTGTTTTTATAGACCATTTAAAATTAGAGGAGCATAAAATGGCAGCAATAACAGCGACACCATATCATCATTATTCACTGTTCGGTAGTACTCCGCTTACAATGGAAGATTACATGTCAGGAGTATCATGCGCTTTACTGGATGTCGAGGAAATGTTGATACAGCAACGTGGAGCGAGAGAGGTTCGTTTTTTGCCCGATTATATGTAGGAATAACTGGGTAAATTAAGTAGAGAGTGCTTTCTTTTCATGAGCAGATTTTTATTCACAGTCTTCAAGATTTATGTTCATTTAATGTTGTAAGTGACGCTTATCACGTTCATTAGACTGAAGATTTTCAGGCCCCATTTTCGGGGATGGACAAAAGTGGCCGTGGTGTATGTATACGTAATGAGCAAGGTACATGTACAATGGGAGCTGTTTGCCCACTGAGGCATATTGTTGGAGATAAGGCATGATATCTGCATTTTATTTTCATATTGAAAATAGATTTTCCCTTTGAGGATATTTTCTCTTAATATTTTCTAGTTTGCAGTCTACACATCTAGCCTACTTCCTATTTTACTTGTTTGTTTAAAAGAGATGTTTTTTCAGGCTGTAGTATGTAAACACTGGTTGCGTGGGCTATGTAAAAAAGGTGACCAATGCGAATTTTTGCACGAATACGATTTAAGTAAAATGCCGGAATGTTTCTTTTTCTCAAAATACAGTAACGTTTTGTTCTTTTATTGCGAATATTCTGGGATAACTTTTTCGAAACTTGCTTTTTGATAAAAGTCAGCTGCCGATAAATAAGTTTTGTCGAAATAAGAGAAGTTGTTCAGGGAGAAGTGTCTAAACAATATTTTTTTATGACCTATTCTTGTCTTTGATTTTCAGTGGCTTGTAGTAATCGTGAATGTCCTTTTCGACATATTGATCCTGAAAGTAAAATCAAGGATTGTCCGTGGTATGATCGTGGATTCTGTCGACATGGTAATGCTTTTTTCTGAAATATACCTTTTTTGGAAGATCGTTTAAGTACACAAGGAATATTGCTTTATTGACGCTATTTCAGGGCCTTTTTGTAAACATCGACATCGTAGGCGTGTTCTTTGTCCTAACTATTTGGCAGGCTTTTGTATGGATGGTGGAGACTGCAAATATGCACATCCATCTTTCAATATCCCACCTGTGGACACAACTCAAATTCTTCGAGCACGAGGACAATATAATATTGGAATAGTATGCCACAATTGTCATGAAAGAGGCCATAAGGTTTTAATTAAAAATGATTCTCAGTTTTGATCTTTAATTCATTTTCATTTTGACACTGATTTTCTGTTGGTAAATGATTTGGGATGTACTTTTATAGTCATATTTATTAAAAGTGCTGCTACAAAATGCGATAAGATATGAATCATGTTTCATTAATTTTTGTTATTCAGTTAATTATTTATTAGAAAGAAGCATTTCCAGGCGACATACTGCCCTCATTTACCTACTCAAACTCAGTTACCATTGTTAGATTCATCAAAAGTGAATGCACAGATATCACAAGAATTGGTAGCTCTTTCCGAGAAAAAAGCGCTTTCTGATGTAACCTGCTATAAGGTAATTAAAATTCAAAATTTAGCTTAGAAGTTATATATTTCCCTAAACATCTCAGTCATTTTTCTTCTTATTGAGCTCGTTGTATTTCCATTCGATTTTTTTTTCAGAGAAATTAATTTTTTTATCTAACTGTTTTTATCGTTCACTTTGAACATATTTATGCATTTTTTAAAAATATATTGTTTTAACTTTGTCTCAAATGAAGTTTGGTCGAAAGAAGTGAATGGTGATAATGTATTAAACTGTTTGATCTTACTTGACAAAACAGCTAGTAGTGCAGCTCTGTATTTGCCAAAATATATTTATGTTGATACTTTTGTTTATTTACTTTTCATAATTTTTAGTGCGGTGAAAAGGGTCATTATGCAAATCGATGTCATAAAGGACTGTTAGCATTTCTATCAAACACGGCATATCTTGCTCACGAACAACGAGAGAAAGATGAAAAAGAAGCCAGGTAAAAATTTAATAATTAGATCGCATAAATGATACAAATATAGAGAGACTTCAGATTTTATAACTTATTCGGAGTGTTTCGAAGACTTTCAGTCATTTAAACGTTTTATCTCTATTTATTTGAATTAATGAATGTTGATTTCTTATAAATGATTTGTGTGTAATAATGAATTTTAATTCTATGAAACATTACTGGTGGTTCGAATTAATCTTTTTTGTTTAGGGGAAATGGGCAGCAGTTTGGAAATTTGGGGAAGCCTCAGCTAGTGCCACAACCTAAAGTATCAAATCCGACTAATAAATCTGGAGAAATGCTTCGCTAAGATGACTGAATGTTTGAAAAACATACGGCTGCGAGATTCGTAAAGAAAATTATAGCTGTAAGCTTCGTAAAAAAAAAATTTATGCAACGTATTTCTCGAAATATTACTACGTAAATTATTTGCTAACAGGTTTTATTGTTTTGTTGTCCTTCGGTCAGTGCAGGTCCATTCACTTCCAACCAGAACTCTGCTTTATAAAAGTAAAGTCTTTAAAAATGCCAATGTTTACTTCTAGAGAAACCAAAACATCATTTAAGGTAATGCGTGATGTAATTATAAGTTACATCGTTTGTGCAAGTAATTGGTAATGAATATGATTGTTGTAATTTGTTTATTCATCAGATAACGGTTCTATGAATAATGTGATTTCACATTTAGGTTGATCTTATTTTTATATGAATTCATTTTTGATTTTTGTATTTTCATTAATAAAAATCCAGTTTACTTCTGCCACTGATCTTTTTTCGTAGTTCAGTCCAACTATTTGTACTAATTAGATCAAATATGTTAATTTCAAAATGCTTTCTTTTATAATGGAACATTTGCAATTTCTGTTTATCGTTGCAGTAACATAAATTTACTTAAGAGTTTAATTGTATACGGACTGTAAGCATGATGAAATGTGAGATTTCAGCTTAATGTGTCGTTTGTCAAGAAGCTGTGAAGAACACAGTATGCTAGCATATTTACAGGAACTTTGAGAGCTGAAATTTTTTCCTTGTTTACACGACTTCGTATCTGTAATCACAATAGAGCGAGTTGCAGTTTGTAGTCCTGTTTCCAATTTTTGCTTTTTCTTTCCATGTTCTTTTTTTGGAAGTATACATACTTTGTCTCCCACTGCAATTGATTGGTATTCTTTTCATTTTTTGGAGTTACAGGAAGGTGTTTCGTTTTAAGGCTGTTTTGAATGGATGTTGGAAGTTTCCAGTAGGCAATATTTGGAATGAGTCGAAAGCCGGCGTTAATTGGTGACGAATACAAAATATTGCTAAAAACGCTTAATCCTCATATAACATGTCCTTTGTGTAAAGGGTTAGTTTTTGTGACTTATTTCTTTTTAAATTCTTGGATTTTTTCCTTGAAGTGAACAATGTTAGTTTGTTGCCGATGGTAAATGAACTCTTTGATACTTCAATTTATATTTTTTCGTTTCTCATTTTTAATGATGTGGGTCATATGTGGATAATAGGGTCTTTTCAGGTATTTCATAGAAGCGACAACAGTTACTGACTGTTTACATACCTTTTGTAAGTCGTGCCTATTGAAGCATTTTGAGAATGTCAATAACTGTTGCCCGAAGTGTAGTAATCTCATCCATCAGGCATGTAATTATTAACTGGTTAAAGGTTTTCATTTTAAATCAGATCCAACTAATATCACTTTACCATGTTTCAGGGTTTTTTAATTCTAAGCAAATATATAATTTTTTTGTAAAATGAATTTAGATCTGTGACAAACTAATTTTCATCAGTATTGAATCTCTGTGTTAGTCCTAGGCTCAAAAGTTAGCATTATTATTGTTTATGTAATGTTCATTTTGAATCATGAAAGCTTTTGTTTAGAGTCATCCGTCCCATTATGTGAGCTTTGATCGTACGATGCAGGAGTTGGTTTATAAGCTTGTACCTGGTGTGCAAATACGAGAAGAAGAAAATCAGAATGCTTTTTTAAGAACAGTAAAAATAGAACCGGGTGAAAATGGATCTCCTGAAAAGTTAGAAATTGATGAAAATACGGTAATTTCTGTCTTTTTCAAACTGATGCATTGAGAAAATCTCGAGTTTTTCAACAGTTCAACAACTCAGTAAGAAATAATTTCATTATAATTTTATGGTAAAATAATTTCTTCCATCGTTAAAGTAAAGTCGGTATTTTATTATTTTTGAACTTTCTGTTTTGTTGGTCCTTCAGGTTGATAGTAGTTCGGAAACAAGAGAATGTTCTGGTGATTTGATGGGCAAACATCATCGCAGTGATGAGCAAGTTGCTGTGGAACTTTGCACTGATAAGCTTTCCAAATTCTCCGATATTGAAATGCCTTACTTAAGACTATCCGGTAGGTTTGTTGTTGAAGGAAAATATATGTAGATTTTTCACCAGAACATCATTTTACGGATTACTAAAATAAAGGGAAATTTTTTAGTAAATTTCAACAATTCGTGTTTTCTTATTAAGGACAGAAGGATTATTCAAATGCTGTAAAAGGCTGTGTTAACGGGTCATAGTGAATTTTAAACATGCTTATTTCTTGTGTAAAACACTAATAATTGCAAAAAAAATGGCTATTGCTATTTAAAAATGATGGGAAACAAAATACTCAAGCAAGCTTTATTTTTTCTAATGAAGTATATAAATTTTGACCATGGTAGAGATGGCAACCGTGAACACGATCAAGCGATATTTGGCTAGTACTTTATTTGGTGATATAAGTCGCTATAACGATTTGGACATCTTCTGTAACAATGAACTAATGGGCAGAGATTATTCGATGAAATTTATTGAAAAAACTAGGTGTCGAAACAAACCAAAAGATACTCCAATAAAGTTGCTGTTTAGAAAACATATCGATTTTTGACGCCAATGAAACTATTCATTTCATGAAATCATCCTTGGTTGTATTTATGTATGTAATAACTTGATTTCGTGTAGAATTTGCTGATAGAATTAAATTCTTAGCAGGTTCATCAGGAAAGCGGATTGATTCAACGCAAGTCATCTCTCAATGGCCTATTACAATATCTGAAATGGTTTTGCAAAGAGCCTCTGCAAGAGAATTTTTATATCACTGAAATTTGGTGATTCTCTCTATTTGAGCCCTTGACAAAGCCTCCATCATTAATCATAAAAAATTGTCGTTAATAGGTTGTGATATTGCCATATCTTGCAAATTTTTAAGAATATATCTCATCTTGCTTCATTAATATCTAGAGCTGCTACTTTTGCACTATACTGGTGCAAGATTAGATTTCTTGGAAATACAGTATTCCAGAAATATCATTGATTTTACCGACCAGATAAGTGTAACTTTTTTTCTTTAATTAATTTAATCTGCAGTGATCTTCCCTGTGAATTGATTCGATCTTTTATATTTTTTGTAATTTTATTATTTATGTGACTATATAGTTCTATTGCATGTTGAAAAAAGGAACTTATATCAAATTTGAAACAGTCCATATTGACAAAATCAGTCTAGAAAGCTCAAAAATCAAGTAATCAGATAATGTGGAGGTTTGAGGTCGTAATTAATATTAAAGAAAAACTCAAATGGTTTTACGTCGCTATTTATGGGACTGTTAAGACTTCTGGGCCTTTGGAAAAATTCAAAGAAGGGTTGAGTTTGTTTTGGTGGCTCGTCCGTATCATACTTCATGAAATGGCACTATCATCGACCAGTTCCATCCCAGGTGTAATTCAAGGTTCCGTGCTCTGGATCAGCGGTAAGCGTAACTCCTATTGCAGCTGCAGTTCATTCGATATTTTAACTTATATCTCATTTGAAACAAAACTGCATTTGTAGAATTGGTCAGGAAGCTAATTGTTGTGTTCAACATTTGCTAACATGTTAATAAAACTGAAGGCGTTGATTACTTGCTAAGGAGAAATAAACATCAGTCATTTCCAAATTTTGAGCGTTGCGACTGGTAGTACAGAAAAAGAAGATAATAATAAGGGCAGATGATTATAATATTCGGGGGTTATTAATTGCACCTACCAAGATTTGTTTTTTGCATGATTTTCCCTGATCGGTCTTTTTATGAATTCCATAAGGACCTTTTTATATGTCCATATGTCTGGCTAAAGCTTCTTGTTCGAATTGATCAGATCCTTAAATTCTCAATTATTTTTTTTTTATGTTTTCACTTTGCCTATTTATGGTTGACTTCTATTTTTCTTTTAATTTTTCACTTTGCCTATTTATGGTTATTAACTTTTCGTTTCATTTAGTTTTGTTTTGTTTTTTTGTTTTTTTTTTTCTTTTTTTTTTTTGAAATATCACACTTTATAATATGAAGATTAGAGAATACATCGACACTTTATAATATGAATATTGTTTTTTAGAACTGATCAATATAGTTGATGAAAAGTTATATTTTGAGTTAATGCCATACGATATTTCGGTGTAGCGCTTCCATCAGTTTGACATAAAAGTCAATTCCATCGTTTGAAGTTGAAATGACTTTTGTTTTCCTGCTTTCCTATCGCGAATTTTATTACAACTCAAACAATTTTCACTTTGGAAAGATAAACTTCAGCAACAAGTTTGCTTTTCGGTAAAATCTTCATCTCTAACAAACCGATAATATTTCTAGATGATCCACAATTACCCGCAGTTGTAGAATTCATTTTGCCACAACGTGCACTATCATTATCTCTCTCTACAGAAGCTTTCTCTTCTTGTGTAGAGGAATTAACTAATGTTATAAATGACAAATCTTTATATTCATTTCTAATTCCTGCTTCTCCTCCTTTCTAGTTCTTGATTTTCATCTTTATTCCTTCACTCTGGTTAATATTTCTCTTTCATTAGTTTTCGTATTCGTTGCTTCTTTTGCCATCCTGATAAAATGCGGTATTGGTTAGTAATAACTGAATACTTATTGTCAAGTTCTAAGACATGGCTTATCTGATTATGATAATAAAATCTCCCCAGGATAAGATTTGTCGCAATAAGGCTTAATAACTATAAATCTGTCATCTCCCTCTTTCGCATCATTTTATTTCCTTTCTGATGACAATCTTAATACTGAAACAAACTGGAATAATAAAGAGTGAAGTATTTTTTTTACTGCATATTGGCAAAAGCCGAAAAATCCATTCTTTTCTATTTTATTAATACAGTTTTTCCAAAATATTCTGAGCAGTAAATTTAATGAATTTTTTCTTCCCAAAATGGAGTGAAATTTTCGGATGACATTTGCTACGACCTTACGTTCAATTAATTTATCAACAATGGTTGCTTTTTGTGTAAAGTCTTAATGACTATTTTGGTTTAAACAAAAAAAAAACTTCGATATCAAACAAACTGCAAAGTGAAATTATTTGCTTTGAAAAATTTTTCTTTCAAAAAAAAATTTACCTTATTTGATTATTTGAATCATATTTTTTGTTATCTAATCGTGAAAGCGGTAGTTGATAAAAAATGAAAATAGTATTGAAATGTGAGTGCAGAAGTTATTCGATCTCATCGAAAAGAGGAGAAGAGACGACAGAGGAAGCCGTATGTGTGCTGATGCTGATATCCTGATAAAATTAGACGAGAGGAAAGGACTGGAGAAGGGAATTGAAGTGGAATTGTTGGAAGTGGGAAAAAGAGAAGGGAATACTTCCCATGTCTGCGAGACAATATTCATTAATCATAGTGATTCTACTCTGATCTCATTATTCAAGCAAATTAATTTCCTTTAAAATACTTATTGTTTTCTAATTTCTCTCAAAAGCAATTTTCATTTTGTTCATTTTTTGATTTGATTTGGGGCAAATTTTTTTCTGTGATGGAAATAATTTTCAGTGATATCGAGTCAATTGTTCATTTCATTCGGCCAAATGCCCTAACATCCCACCTTTCACCTTTTTCACCCACAAAACTCTTGAAATCCTCATTGAAAAAATTTTGACTGTTCGCGACGTTAAATCTTGATTGATAACGCGTATGACACTATATAATCTTTAGAGAATAGAACTATCTTATGCATTTCATTTCTTTAAAGTTCGAAATAACTTTCTCTTGACCAAAACTCTAAACTTTTTATTGAATTTTTTGAGTTTCGAATTTTTTAAAGGGAAATATAACAATTAATATATATTAATATATGAAAAGTTATACGATAGTATCATTTAGGATTTAATTAATATTAATTTTGTTAATTAATACAGAATGATGTGAAGAAAGCAGAGGTATGCAATGGCAAATGGAATTATTTCATATTTATATGTGTGTCAATTTGTAAGCTTTTCCTAATGATATTCCAAAGTACGAAGATGCACCACTGCTCTACTACCATCACTATAACAAGCAATGCTAATTTTGAAAAATTATCTGTGATAGATGTAATTGTTGTTTGAACATTACCTTTGACTGAGATGAAGAGAGTTTTTCCAAAATTAAAATTTTTATAGTAAAAGGAAAGGGTGTGGTGAACAGCTGAAAATGTGATTGCGTCAGATGAGCAGTTATTCATCCAATCTATTAGTATCCACACTGAAATGAATCCTGGATGCAATGCCAGTGTCAACTCTCACAATCTTTTTATATTTCCTTTTGCTTTATTCCTTTATTCTAATCGAGTATGATATTTCTGTCACATTTGTGGTTTTTATGACTCTCGTTTTAATCTATAGTATTATTGACATCAGTGTTAGATTATAGTCATACTTTCCTGTCTCGATCAAGCCAATCAGTGAATTCGTTAGCTATCGATCATCTTGAAATAGGAGAAAAGTGTTGGAAATATTTTTTATTGACATGTGCACTACACTACGGTGAACTTTGATACTTACAAGAATTATTCCCATTTTCTCATTTTTTTCCAGTAAAAAAGAGAAAATTTCTGTAAGTATATGAAGACGTCAATAATAGTAAAAAATAAATTAGAACTTGTTCTGCAATTCTTTTTATGCAGCTTTTTATGCAGAAGAAGAATTCAAAATCATTTGGTTTTAATGACCTGAAATCATTATCTATTATTCCAATGGTTCATATAGTTTCAGAGATTAACAATTTTCTCCTTTTTACATTACCCAGAATTGTAACAGCAACTTTTTATGCAAGAAATAATGAAACCAATTTTTTAACCATTTAAATTTAAACGATTACGGCTTAACATTGTCTATATATGTTACAGGATGCAAATTCAATCAATTATCAGAAAACTGATAGTACTAAAAGCGATAGCTACCGAAGGACACAAGTTGTAGTTGTTAATAAAGTGGGAAAATAAGATTGCCTAACAGAGACAATGAATACATTTGGAGCGAAATTGTCAAATTCAAAATATAAGAGAAGGCGAAATCCATTGAATTGTTTAAATGCAAATATGTACCATACTTGCCAAGATTTTTATTATTTTAAATTTTCATTGAGTAGCAGTTTTGTGCAACAAATATACCATTATAATAAATCAAACAATACCATTCTTTATTGCTAAATGTTTTTTTTTTGAAATGTTTTTTTTTTTCAGTCACTATTCTAAGATAAATATTTCATTTGCTTCCTCTCTCTTTTGCATTAGCCTTTTTTGTTTAATTTTAAAACTAGTTCTGTTTAGTATTGCATCCATGCCATTTGCTTCATAATTTTAATAGCACTCTTAAAAACTGAAATGAACCGTTGAACAGACAGAAGTGTAAATATTTCTAATTAAAAATGAAATTTGTAATTTAAATAAGTTTTCTTGGTGCACTTTAACACCTGATGTAACATTTTGCTTGGATCTATAATTGGAGGCATTACACTTTGAATAATGCTAAAATCATTACAAAAAATTGTTACAAAAAAGCAAAAAAAAAATCAAATTTTTCTGCTTTTTTGTGTGGGAAATAATATTTTGGATTTTGGTTTCAAAGGAAATAAAACTTTTAGATATATCATAATTGCAATCACTAAAGGATTTCAACAATATTTCATAGAAAAAATGCTTTCTAAATATTATAGTTTTCTATTTTTTCGAAGTCTTCTAAAATATCACTCTCTTTCTTTTTAAATTTTTTGTTTATTGTAAACAAATTGCTCAAATAATCAATTTGCACCTTCCAGAAAATCACGTTCTTGCTTGATAAGTTGCAAAATTAAAGCTGATGAAAAGTTACCTCTTTCTTTATTCTTTTTTTAGTCCGAAAATTTCTTCAATTCATGTAACACTTATTTTTTCCTAATTTCTGGATTAATGAATTGAAACAGTTTGCATTTTAACATTTTTACATTTTAAAACATTTGCATACTTCCAGTTTTAAGCTTGGATTTGTCATTTTGCAATTTATACATTTCAAATAGTAATTTTCAACAATTTCTGTTTTGTTGCTTTTTTTAATTTCTTTATTCTTTTTTCATAAGACCATCACTTTCTGCTTTGTAAAAAAAAACAAATTGTTGAAAGCATTTCTTTTAATTTGAACTCATAACCTTCAATAAAATTACCAAAAAAGCTACTATATAAAAGCCTCCGTTTCAAACTTTACATTTATCTCTTTTTTTTTGATTTCATTATTGCTGTGTTGTTTCTATGTGTTACTTTTTTATAGATCTAAAATCTTTCAGCTTAAATGGTCATTTGAAAAGTGATCATCTCTTATTGAAAGCCAAATGGTCATTTTTTATTGAAACACACTATATTCTTCAACTTAGAAATATTCAGTTAAGTTCTCAGCAAAATTATTTAAATTATGCACACAGCGTATTGATGATTGATTGAATGAACAATAATTATGATTTTAAATGAAACACCAAAATTAATTCCTTTTGGTCACTTCCCTAAGTGTGTCAAAAAAAATGTGAAGAGCTACTCGGCTAAAAATAGATTTGGTTTGTTAGTGTGGTGCTTGTTAATTTTCTTCGTCAATATCATATATCGTAATTAACTTTCATTAGAACTGCTCTAAAAAATCTTATTCTTAAATTTTTATTCCCATTTAAATTGAAGAACAAGTAAAGAACAAATTTTTGGGTTTTCTATTTATATAAATGCTTACAAATGTATCACTGTTTCAAATAGTTAAAATTAGACTTATATAAATGCTGTTGAGGTTCATTTACTGAAAGATTTGATTAGATGATTAAGCTGTCATGTTAATTTCCTTTCGAAATGTAAAATTTCGAAAACAAACATCCAACTAATTCCAACAAACCTTGTTTCCAATTCATCAGATTAGATTCAATTACGAGTTGTTTCTCTTTCTTTGCAGATGAAAGATGTATTTCGCAAGAAATCCAACGCTCGACTGAAATCAATTAATTCTTCCGAAAATTCGGTCTGAATTTAAACCATCAGCAAATTATTAATCATTACAATTTAAAAAAACGAAGAAATATCAATATTTTGCACTAAAAAAAACATAACATTAAGAAATTTCTCTTGAGAGCGATGGTAATTAGACGGCACGATATATTATAAAATTCGGAATTTTTGATAAGAGACAAGTTTCTTTGGATGAAATGCTGTAGTTTGAGCAGAAAACAGGTTGTGAAAATTTTACAAACATAATTTCTTTGGTTTTAAAAGTGCTGACTGTTTTCGGCCTTTCTCTTGTTTTTATCATTTATTTGAAAGTCTTTGCAGTGTTAATTTCACTCCATTATCCAAAATATAACATTATGATTTGTTGACATGGTAAACAAAGATGATATAACAACTATTAGCCAAATTTCTTTTATATCAACTAATTTTAGCGTTATGATGGATTTTCCCTAACTACTGCATTTCCATTTTTGAAATGCATTTTGGATGAATTTGACAATAAGAGAGTCTGATGAATTCATGTTTGATTAGTATGCCATTTTTACAAGCTCTTTGAGTTGATTCTGAACAAAAAATGAAAAATTTAATGAACGGTTAATTCATTAATTGATTTGAAAAAACAAACAACACATTGATCTTCTCAAGAAAAACCGCACAGCCGTTAAACAGATTATAACAAAAGCGCCGAAAAGCTTACTGGAAGAATTGTTTCAATTTCGAAAAAATTCTCTATTATGAAACAATTCTCATTTTTTGGTAAAAACAAAAAAATTTCATACTTTTTTCCATTGTCTCTTTTTGAATTCATCTTTCATTTTCAAGTTTTAAAAGTTGCAAATTTCTAAAAAATACACATTTTCAATTCTAAACCTTCATCTACCTGATTCATAATTCTCCAACGTACTTTGTATTCCAATACTTTTACAAATATTTCATTACTGCAAAAAAATCAATTGGAGATATACGTTGGAGACGTATTTTGTATTCCAATATTTTTTTACATTCATTTAGTTTTTGCTTTGCAAAGTGTTGTTGAAGACATTACTTCATCTGTTAGGATTGATGAATAAATTAAATGATTGTAAGGTGAACATTTAAGAAGACAGCTCTATATTGCTATTTGCTGAAAATTTTAGAAACTCTATCAGATTGAGCCTAGAAAGTCCAAAACTGTTATCAGTAGTGAGCTTAGTTACAGTTACAGTGTTAGTGAGATTCCCATCATGCAACATAACAAATTTCTTTCAAAACCTTAATCCACGTAAGTTTATTAGTTCGATTTGCAATATCCATTGATAAAAACAATTGGAAATTTAAAAATACCAAACTTTCAGTGTCATTATTCATAGCACTTCACAAATTAAAAAAAATGAACCGTGAATTTGTACTTTCCAAAAATTACATAACCGTAGATTTTCAGGGATTAAAAGTAATTTTTAATTCTGAAATTAGAAAATAAATCACTACAATTTACAAATTTTTATCAAAAAAAATCAATTCTTTTCTGATTAAAAGTAAAACCTGCGGAAATTGTTCAGTTTTTGATTGCTAATTGTAGTTTTTGTGCATTTCTTCTATTGCTTCCAAATTAAAGGAGCAAAATTGGTGAGTTAATGAATCATAAAAATTTATCTCAAGTTGTCAGGGCATATTAATATATTTGTGGTTTTGGATTCTACATTTTTTTGAAATTCTTCAAGCTTCAAAAAAATGTTGCTCAAGATTTTTTAAATCAGACAGTGAAATGGAATTTATCGGTATAAAATTAACTGCCTCTGAGATATGATTAATTTGATTTGTAACAAATAAATTAGTATTGCAGCTGCTGTACTTCTCTGCAATATTAGTATTTGCAATGATCTTTATGACTGTTTCGACGCCTTTCATTCAATTTTGCATTTAGTAATCATTTTGCCTTTACCTGCAATTTTGTTGTTCTGAAAAAGTTAAAAGAGTTTATCGCAGATTATAATCTTTACTATTTAAGTTTAATTTTTTTTGTTCCAACGATGAGAACATTGCAATCTTTGTCATACATCTTTTTTTTCTAATATCCGTTGCTGTTTTTCAGAGAAAAGCTGATGTTATGTTTGTCGGAAAATTGGTGGCAGTGACAGTAATGAATAATAATGAATGAACGCCCCTTCCGTTAGCATTTTCAGCTTAATGTTATGAAGTATATGAAGAATTAACCGTAAAAGTAATTTTAGACAGATTGTGACAACTGAGTGATGAGGTTTTGACAAAAAATGTAACTCTTTCTTTTTCGGAAAGAATCAGAAGGATCACAGGGAAATTTTTCGTTGTGATACTTTTGGTCATTAATTTTCGGTTTTATTCAAATAGGAAAGAGGAAAATGGAAAAATGTACATTCGAGAGAACGAACTAATTGCTGCGCTTTCCCGGATGTCATTTGCCCACAGGGTAGAGTTAGTATCTCAAATGCTACTAGAAGATACGTTTGTCTGCGTTTCCAACTAATCAGTAGCAAAACTTGTTCCCCTAGTAATTTAGTAGTAGTTATGGTAGGAAAAGCGAAAACAAGATATGATGTTGTCCTTTTTCATTACAGACTGCAAAACTGCGGAAGACAAGTTCGATTCATTTCTCGATGAAACAGGTATAGCAGTGGTAAGAAAAGGAAATGGTAGGTTGCTACCCGGATCTCTGACACCTAAAATCCATTTCCCATCATTCCAGGAATTCGGTTTATTAATAACTGAAATCTAATTTCTACATTTATTTAGTTCATTTAACAAAGGATTCAAAAACTTTGTTTCATTGATTTTGTTTCGTTTTTTTCAATTTACGCTATAATTTATCACACAGACGATTATAGTCAAAAGTTCTTTCCAATCTTTTTAGTTTGTTTCAAATTCGCGTTTTTTATGTTTCCTCTATGGGTAATCTGAAATACTCATATAATGTATCACTTTTTTCTTTTGTAAATCAAGAAATTTAAACTGCTCTTTATCATCACCACAAAAAAAAAAACTGAGTCTCATTATGACATGATACGTTGAACTATTGGTTTGATAACAACTGGGAATGTTGAAGTATAATTTGGAAATCGAAGTATAATTTGAAACCAAGAGGGTATTCTTTCTCTTGCATCGGTGAAATAACCATAATAGATGCTTGTAACGAAGTGTTCTAATGGTTAATTTTGCAAATTATTTTAAGATCTTGCGAATGAAATTAAAAATAATATGCAATTTAGTTAGAGGATGAAAATATTACCATTAAGTTAAATTGAAGAAGCAGTAATAGTTTTTAATTCAATAATAGTTTTTACGATTTTCCTCTTTTAAAAATAAGGAATTTTTTATTTAAATAAGTTCATGTATTTCTCTGGTCTTTTCTCAACCTTGACATAGCTTTCTGCTTTTGCAGTTTCACCCTGATCACATGCTGCTGCTTATTTTTTGAAAAAAAAAATCCTTCATTGTGGTGAAGTTTCAAATTCTTTAATGCGTTAATCTGTTATTATTCGTCTCGTGTGTAAGCTTAGGGAAGATAATCAAAGGCCAGTTAATTATTTTTATTTACATCATTCTGAGCAAAAAAATAGTGAAAACAATGCTGCAATAATGGTATAATAAAATTCAGAAATAGCCAGGTTATCATTATTTGTAACTTACTTTGTGCGAAATCACAACTCGACATCATTATGAAATCTCTGATCATTTATGATATCTCTCTCATTCATATATTAAACATTTATGATATCTTTCATTCGTATTCATTCAAGTTAATTGAGTTCACTAAGTTTTAAATTGCTGTGCAAGCTTCTGTTTCGAAAAAACCGAATTATAATATGTCAAAATAAATTTTTATTAAATTATAAGATTAAAGATTGTTTTAATTGAATATTCTTTAAACAAATATAAAACTGTTTCAAAATTGTATGTCATACAGGCAATCATTTTGCAAGCTTGTCTGCACACTATGGAGTGTTAGAGTTGTTAGTATGTGTGCGTGTATGTGTGTGTGTGCATTATTTAACACGTTGAAAGTTTTTTAGAAACTTTTCTAATCTAAGTATTCCTACAAGCAACTAAGATATGTTAAACCCATGTAAAAAATAAAGATCATTCGATAGACAGCTCTTCACTGTAATCATTTGCTTGCTGTAAGCCAATGCCCACCAAATGCCCTTTGTCTGGGTCAGTCTTTGAGGACCGGCAGCTTCAATTCGTTGGTCTTGCATACTACTCATTCGTTCCCTTTCATTTATATCCTTTACTTGTTTTACGTATTCATTTATTTCTTCTGCTTCATCCTATACTCGTAGTTAGCCTATACAAAATTATCTGTATACTGTCAATATACACAATTACTTTGTGTATATTGACAGTAACGTAGTTTTTAGCGCATAAAATTACAGTCCATTATAGAAGACATTTGCCCGTACAAATCCTTACAAATTTTCGACAGCTTGTCATTTACTTCAAAAAGTAAAATCATTTGTAATGCGCGAAATCGTGTTTGTTCTGATGCTATCACTCTATCAGTATTTGTCTTGATAATTTATTAGTTTAATTTGTAATAGTTACAGTTAATTAATAAAAATGAGAGGACAGTAACTTGCTCTGATACATAATAGCTACAATTTTTAATATACTTGTTTCTATGACAATGTAATTAAAATTTGATTAAAATGTGCGCTTCTTCAGGATGAATTCAAGTGAGATATGTATATGAATCAACCTTTATCTGTTATCTGCTCAACTATTGCCACTGTAATCACTGCTGCGCAAAAATTTATTCCCTTACCTATTTCCAAAGACACAGATTAGTATCGTTAATCGTTTGCATGTTATAAATGAAGCGAAATATTAAGGAACATTTCCTTGTACGGTCGACAACAGGGCCTGTTTTTTGGAATATTAGCTAATGATGTATGTGTTATAAAATATTAATTCCAATTTAGTGCTTCACAATACAATTTCTAAATATTTTGCCAAAAAAAATTTGCAAAAAGAATTTATATCGCTTGCTGGTATCAGTACTTCGACAAGTTCGGATTGTCTTCTTGTACTTTGACCTTTATGTTTATAATTTGATTAAGAAAAAGGTGGGGAAAAAATGTGGTCAAGAAGATGATGACAACCGCAAATAAAATTAATGACCTGTCTCGAATTCATCCTGATGGATACTCACGATGGAATCGTTGAAGATTCTGTTTATCCATCTACTTGTTCCCTGCCGTACTTCTCGACTTGGTAAAAACTTCTAAGAACTGCTTTCTTGCATAAAACTTCAACATTCTTTAATATATATCATTTTTTATGATAACAAGTTTTACGGTGGTCATTTCTTTTATGTCCCATAAATTAATTCTTTACAGCTTTAAATTCGTAATTTATCATTATCCCTTTGCTTGCTAATTTTAACCGTAAATGATCAGTAATAAATTCATCTTGTCACAGTTGGGAAGATGACTGATAAGAAATATATCAGCTGAGTGCATGTCATGAAAGTGCAGAAGCGTATGAAGAACATAAAAGACAAGAACCAGTTATAAATTATTCTCCTTAAATCTCTCCTTTCCTCCTCCATCACTTATCCTTGTCAGGAGTGCTTGTCTTGTTTTATCATATAGAGTCCTTGTAACTAACGTGAGCCAACATCATTTATCCCTAAACACAACTAATTGTCTGAGAGTTCTCAAAAATTTCTCTCTCACACTTTCACCCATTTTTTCTAACTCATTCACCTCATTAAACCTGGGCTTGTAAGGTGAATGAATCTATCGTAATTCAACTATTCAGCAACTTCCCTTAGGCCACTAACTCTACTACATTCGCCTTCTACTTTGATTAAATGTTATCTGGTTTTTTTCTCATCTCCATTTTCTCTAAACATCCTGCAATTCATTTTATCATTCTATGACCATCGTTTATAATTCTTTCCAATAATCTCCACTGATGATCCCCTTTCACCTCTCTCTCCTTCAATTCAAATTTCTGCTTACGATTCATCATCAAGTCGTTCCTTCTCTAAAACATTAGAACTTCAATTTCAGTGCTTAATTCATACTCGAAACTTTCAACAATCACTTCAATTTCAATGAAGTAGTGAAATTTTTGAAAAGTAGAAGTTTGTAATTTTAGTGGTATATCTCAATGCTTTGTGTTTTCCGTTACTCTATGAAATTTATTGATTGCTTCAATAAATCATTAAATGTTATCCAATTGTTTTTTCTCATTCCATTCATTGTTTGTCTCCTAATTCATTACCATTGTTTATCTCCTAATTCATTACCTAACAAGATTCTATCCAATTATTGAAAACCATTTAATCACATGAGATATCACTATGTATTACACAAAAGGAGGTTTTGACCAATTGTGCTTAGAGTGATGGAGATCCTTTTAAGCGACAACAAAACGCCTGATATGCTTTTGTAAAAAAATATCTAATTTGCTTGTGCAAAACAATACAAAGCCACCTTCCTGTGAAGAAAAGATGTGTAAGACAAACTGATATTGATGCATTCAATGATTTTCAATTTTTTCTATTTTTTCAAGTTGTTTCATTTCATGCAAGCAAGTATCACTTTGAACTTATTGGAAGCCTAATTAAATTCCAGTTAAAGGCGTATTGCCGTTATTGCTGCTGTAATAGCATGAGTTTGCCAATCTATTCAAGTGTTGCTTTAAAAAGAGGGGGCGATAAAGGATGCTTTTTTATTAACCGCTTTTTTAGAAGAAACAAAAAATCATCGATTCCCTTTGAAACCAGTTAGTTTAAATAATTAATATATCGTCTAATTTTTTCATTTTAAAGAGAATGCTTTTTGTTTGTTCGTCTGTTCGATTCTATTATTTATTTGATCATTTATTTTCTTATAATATCATCCTCACTTTTTCGACCTATAATAATTCATTGAAAGTACTCCTAAATAATTTTTATTCTATTTTATGATATTCGTATACTTTCAACTCTCCTACATATAATATGTTTTTAAGTACTTAGAATGAGAATTCCTTGGTATATCTTTGTAGTTAAAACTAAAAGACTGTGCTATATTGTTTCTTTTTTCAAAGACTGCAATTGTACCATGAATGAATTCAAACTTTTCTCTGATTAAGGTTAACCAATAATGAAACTAATTATTACTGAAGCATTACATTTGCAGATCTTTAAGAGAATGTTAGATGAATTAAGTAGCTTCTGAGAGTGAAAATCAATAAATTTTAATAGAAATGATTAAAAAGATGTAGCTGAGCTTATCAATTCACCTACTTTTTAACTAGATGAAAGAATTTTCTTGGCTAGATCTTTATAGTCAAAATGGCTGTTAGCAGCAATACTTGCAGTGCCTTATCAAGCCTTATTATATCTTAAGCTAAGTGCTGATTAATGAGATTTGAAAAACTTCACTTAAAGTATGCAAAAACAATAGTTTGGAGAGAATAATATCATCAACGATGACAAAAATTAACGAATGAAAGTTTTTAGGTCTTACGATTCAAAAATATTGTTGTCATTGGTGTCAGGAAAAAGAAAAGATGAAACCGGATTTAGTCATCGTATCTGCTGTAGGAATTAAATCAAATTTATTTAGTTTATCTTTAACAACTAAATAATGGATTATCATTATTATTGGCACTCTTTTGAATTACTTTCTTATCCGAATATCACTATATTTTTACATTCAATTCAAGTATCTTATTTTTTATTCAAAGATTTCACCCGTTTCTCTGGCAGCTAAGATTTCAACAATGCAGCAAAAATTCTGCTCAGAATTAATACTCACCAAAAATTGTGATTGTTAAATGACCAGAATGGCATATCTACAAGTACAAAGAACAAACCTGACATCCTGTACATTTGTTAGAACAACTTAAGAAGAACTGTTAGTGTTAAAATTCAATTGCTAACACTGAGCAGAATAATAAATGAAGACTTCAAAACAGGCAGTTCTGGAATTTCGACTATTCCTCGAACTTGTTAAATTAAAAATGCAACCATCTTTTACTAATAACAGCGATCATAAGGAAAAAAATCAGACAATTCAGCAAATAACAAGAACTTAAATTGTAAAAAAAACCTTTATGTTCTTCAGTTCTGATTCATGTATCATTACGACTATCTCCAATTTCGGAGTACAATATGCGCTGTCCTTTCTCTTCCTTCTCAATGAAATCAAATGCAACAGCAAATGGCTGATTCTAAGCAAAAGACGACAATGGCTTTTACTTTCTACTTCATCATTTTTTGTTTTTAACATTTAAGATGTATTATCAGTGATCTTTAAAGTGCACTATTATGGCTTGCAACTTGACTAACATTGCCTCATCCAAATCAAGTAAAGCAGTTTTCTCAAATTTCATTAAATCAAACGAAGAAATGACAGTCATCGCTATCATTGCTATTTCTACTCGGTAATGTTATAAATTTTCCATTCTTCATTTTCTCCTATTCCTTTCCCGCTATCTTTCTTTCAAATTTCCAAATGAAGAGAATCAATGCGGGGTATCCATACATCACCAATCATTTTTTTTAAACAACCAGTAGTAGTACAACCAGTATACTGCTGTTGAATGATTTGATTTCATTCGTATTTTCTTCCACACACACTTTTCTTGTGTATCAACAGTTCGTTTCCGCGATGGCATTTTTTCTTTTTCACTTTTTTTTTCACTTTTTTGAAATTTTCTGATTTTATAAAAGAAGATAGAGGAAGAGAGAAAGAAGTTTAGAAAAGGTAGGAAGAGTACTATAATCGTTAACTGTGTAATGACAGTGACAACAAGCTTCATTACTCTAAAAAATTTTTGGAAATGCCTTCGGCGGCTTTTTAATGCTTTTATATGTTATCGGCAAATTGGTTTATTGGAAGAGTAGGTAAGATTTGTTACTCCTTCTATGATAACACGTTGTTTAGACTAATTAACAAGAATGCATTTGTCCACTTAATCAATTGTGTTTTTAGTAATAAATATCTGTTAAACTTTCATCAAGATGTTAAAGTCATTGAAATATAAACTTCGTTTGAATCGTGCTTTAGGTATTTTACCATATATTGGTATTTTCCGAGATTTCTTAGTTAATTCTTTTATTTGTACGAAATCAGTTGTTCCTACAAATGAAAAATTTTTAATCTCTTCTATCAGATTATGTTTCACCGACTTCTTCCGGATCTTTTCCTGCCTAATGTTTGCAGGTTTTTGATGAAATTTTGCAGAAATCATCACAGTGATAACTTTGTTACACCTGAATACAATTATGTCTTTTTAGTGTTTTATAAATAAGTGATAACAGATATAAACATTTAAGTTATTACTTTATCACGTTGCTTCATCACTTTGTCACTCATTTCAAGAATAATACTGTTGAAAACCAGAAATTACGATAGATATGTTCTTTCCTGAACTCAAACAATTCAAAAAAATGTACTGAAATGATAGAAGACATTTTCTAATAACGACCTTTGAAATGTTGAATAATTAACCAGACGAAAGTTATAGCACTGCTAATGAATCTGATACTAAACATCTTTGAAATATTAATGATGCCATTCAAAAATTTGGAATGCATATCATCTCATAATTTCATCGTCGTGCATATTAATATTGTAAAATAAGATCACATTCCTCCTAAAAAAAAGTCCTTATTTCCACTTTTATAGGAGATGATGATGGCGGATGTGGTTGGTGAAAAGAATTTCGTGATTGACATTTCTACACCTGAAACACTTGAACGAGATTTCTATGCTTGGCTTTATGTTAGTTTAACAATTTTCTTCATTTCTCTGAAAAACTCTTCATGCTTATTTCTACTTCAATATTATGCTTTATTTCTGTATCAGTACTTGGTATGCAAGGTAATTAAAGGAAGTTAAAATGATTTCATGAGAAATTGGAGGCAATATAATTCAAAATAAAATTGAAATAATAATTTGTTAATGTTTATTAATAAATAAGTGAAGAAATGGGCTGTAAAAATTATGTAAAAAATGAAAAAGAAGAATAAAGACAGAGAGTAAAAAATAAATAATGCAATTTAACAATGAAGAATGGGTTACCAATAAACATATAAACGAACAGGTAATAAATAAGCATGATAAATAAATAATTAAATATGCAAAGAAGTAGATATGCAAAAAAAATTATGAATGAAAAATCAAGATTATAATTAACTGTTAACTTGTTGTTAGTGTTAGTCTTGTTTGATTACAAATGATTAATATTTAGAAAAGCAACCTTAAATGAAATTAAAAGGTAGTACTTAAATGAAACATTCTTACCTCGTGAATGACAATTAGTACAGTTAATAAGTAAATTGGAAAAGTTTAAGATTGGCAAAATTTATTTGCTGCATTATATTTAAATACAAATTGCAGGTCAACTTTCTTCAAAGTCTTTTTTCTTTTTAATGTTTGCAAAAGATGCAAATAGGCGAAGAAATTTTTATTAAGTGGTATGAATTACAAATAAAAAAAACTGCTAATGTGAATTCTTCATCAAAAAAAGTGACTTTTGCACTTCATCATTCAGTGAGATAGCCAATTTTTTATGTCATTTATCTTACTTTTACTGCATTATGTCCTGTCCTGTCTCTCCCGTCCCGTCCTATCCTGTCCTCTCCCGTCCCCGTCCCGTCCTATCCTGTGTCCTTCCGTCCCGTATGTCCTGTCCTGCTCCCTTCCGTCCCGTCTCGTCCTGTCCTCTCTTTTCCTACTCTTATCCATCCTTTCTATTCTTTCTTTATACTATTCAAGGTGTAAAAATCATTTTCTTGCATTCTTCATCAAAAAAAGTGACTCTTTTTCCTTTCGAAAGGGACACAAAATTAGTAGTATAGTTGGCGATACATGTAAATAATTATGGTTTAATGTATATGTTTATTGTTTTGTCTCTTCTTCTTTGATCTTCCCGTATCAACCAAAGTGACAAAATATCTGTAATAATTTTCGAATAGAAACTTCCAGAATAGGTAGACCAACCGTAACTGGAGCAAATAATTTCAGCCAAAAAGAAAAAAAAACACGTAAAGCTTAGCTGAATTTGACTTCAATTATTCTGTACTCTGGGAAAAAGAAATCAAAACGTTGTCCTATGTTCATTCGTCATCCATTTATCATGAATGAATGCAATGAGCTGATCAAAGGTCAAAGTGAGCAACGTCAGTAGTTCACTACCGCCTTGCGCTGAAGGAATTTTGCATTAACACCTAGATTTTTTCTAATCAAAACAGCAGTGAAAATGGGAAGTTTTTAATTTCCTGAGAAGTACAGATTATTTCGAAAGTGGACTAAATTAATCTTCTTATGATATATCACAACTTATTACTTAATAAGTTTAAATCTGGCTTTTATAGCAGTGAAATGACTGATCAAAATTTTTAAATTATCACGTTTTAAGGTAGTAATTCTAATCAAAACAGTGGTAAAAAACAGGAAGTTTTTAAAATCCCAAAAAGAAAAAAATTATTTTCAAAATGGGCTATGTCGATCTTTTTGTGATATAACAGATATTTTTTCAAATCATCATCCGCAAAGTCTTAAATTTTATTGGTATTGGAAGAATTGTTCATTGGTTCGAATTTTTATTGTCATTGTAGTACATTGTTTTTAACTACTCAATTTCGTCTTTTGTCTGTTAATTTACGTATTTGTGGTTCTAAACTGATCTTTTTCGATAGTAGTATTTTTTCAAGAAAGGATTTTAAAGTTTCAAAATAAGATATTAGAAGTGGAAGTAATCTACTAAATAGGAAAAAAATAAGTGGAAATGACTCAACAATAAAAGAGAAATTGGAAAGCATATTCATTTTATTTGAAATGATCGAAACGATAGATTTTATACAGATTTTAGGCAAATAAACGGTGAAATAGTTTATGTAAAAATGAGCAGCAGAATACAAGATTGATAAACAGACGAATAAGTGATAAGCAAATTAAATAAACAAATGGTTGAAAGGAAAAAATAAACGGAAGATTAAACTAACAAAGAAATGAGATCAGTTGGTAGACAAAGTATGCTCCTGCAGGTGCTGCCTTATCAACAAAAAGTAATCATTTTGCAGGGCGATGAAAAAACAAGCGGCCGTCACCTGGAGCGCTTACCACCAATCGATGATTTAGCATTTGGTGGCCGAGATTTATTTCCTTCACCGGACGATCTCTCTGATGGTGGCTCATTTGCTGGTAGTCCACCTTCTTCGACATCATCGGAGTCAAACGATTATCGATCACCTAGTGAATCAGAACTACGCCGAGAATCCGTCAGTTCATGCCCCAGTCGTAGCTCAGGTATGAAAAGTGCTTGGCACATATCAAATCCCATCTTTGCTAAATCTTTTTTTTTTTTTGTGTATGTTAAAAAGCTTTATTAGTAATAAGAAAAATTGCGTTATTCTCAATCCAAAAAACCCAACATTTAAAAATATGCACTACACAGTGATTGTACTTGCAGGAACGAATCAGCTAGGCCGTATTTATAGTCCTGGATTACCTCTATCGATGAGCGAACGAGAGCAAATTGTTAGCCTCTACAAGGGTGGCTGGAAAATTTGTGATATATCGAAACGTCTTTGCATTACACACAGTTGTGTATCAAAAATTTTAAATCGGTGCTTTTTTATATCTGTATGATAACCCAAGTGATATGAAGACATAAGTCTAACTGAGCCACCGGTGACGGAATCACTTTTGAGCTATCGCAATTTTTGAACTTTAGAATTCAAATATGTTTTTTTTTTTTTTACTTTAGGGAAAATTTTCTATTTCTCTCTTTTCTAGATACAGGACGACAGGTTCAGTAAAACCAAAAGATGCTAAGGAAGGTCGAACCGAATCACCGTTAGTAACTGCCATTCGAGATTATAGAATGCGATTGGGTATGAGTCGACAGGCTGAAATTCGAGAACAGTTGATTGCTGACGGAATTTGTAGCCGAGAAAATGCTCCATCACGATCATCAATTAATCAGTAAGTTCATTTCTAGAATTGCATGTAACATCCCAACAAACTGATCATTAAATAAGCACGATTATTATCACATATAGTCGATTTGTTGCATATCAAAACGTGATGACTCATACAACACTACTATTATCGAGAATTAATTTTACTCTCAAAATCAGTTCACTGCAATGTTGTAGTATGGTGTCTTCTATATTAGTTCCAAGATTAAGATTTTGCCGAAAAACGTGTAAACGTGAGAAGTAGAAAAGCATAATAAAGAAATGAAAGCCAGTGGTTTCAGCATATTGAGGACGAAATTGGACATGAAGAAAAGAAGGAAACCCACCTGAACATCGAAGCAATCTCTCTCTCAAAAATTGCAAAAAAAAAAAACAGAGATATCTGCGCAGAGTAAAATAATTTATAATTTTTTCATCAGCAGGAACACAAAGGTCACGTACGTCACTGCTTACCACATTTACATCACCTCGTTAGTAACCTTAATAAAAAACTGCCTTTTTTAAAATCTTGTCTTACTAATCTGATATGCTTATTGTTACTTCTCAATTTTCACTTTCATACTTCTGCTTTTTTTGATGCTGCCTTATCTTCCATCTCCTTTTTCTTTTGTTTTTGTTCTTCTAATAAATTGTTTAGAAATATATTTACGATAATATTTTGCATGATTTCATCATTAGATTACGCACTTCAGCTGAAGATACTTATTTTATGCAAAAAACGACAGCTTAAAAAACTCTTTAAATTAATACCATCTTCGAATGTCTGATAATTCAGTGTAACGATTCCTTTCAAATTTCTGATTTCGATTTCATGGAAAGGATAATTTATGTGCATGTGAGGTTAGTATACATAAAAATTCTGTGTTACCTTAGAAAATATAATTTTTCAGAGAACATTAGTCGTCCAGAAAAACTGATGATAATAAAATTGAAGTAAGATTCCGCAGGAGAAAATCAAATTCCAATGGAATAAGAAAAATCATGCAGAAAATCATTTAGTTTAAATGTTGAAATCAGTAAAATTTCTTTCAAAATGCATATTCAAAGCTTATCATTAATGTCGACTTTTATGATCAGTACCTATTTTGGGTAGCACAGTATTGCATTTATTATTGTGATATTTTAACTTTGGTTACTAATGATTATTAAAATAACTGTTGGAACGGGAAGAATGAACAATGGATTTAGATTTCACCAAAAATGGAATCCAAAAAATTTTCGAGTTCTTAATGGTACATAAAATTGAGTAAATTGTAAATATATGTAATTAAACAACTTATAGTTTTTATTTTCATTCAATATATTAAACCATCTGAAATAATCATACTTTAAAGGGGATACCATTGTTCTCATTTCTGTATTTTTGCAGTTATAATAAATTTGCATGTTTGATCTCGACTCCTCACTGTTTTATGTTTGTACGCACTTTGCAGTTCAAACTGCGCCTTTTTCAGTTCATGCTTAATCATTAAAGTTCGTTTTAAAAATTTAGAGTACTACACCCTCAATTTTACAATTTCATTAAGTCTGCAGTGAAAGTGTCTTATCTTAAGGGAAGTAATAATATGACAGAACACTTATTTATGCAACAGATGGTATTTTTGTGAAATTTAAAGAAATTATTTTGACTGAATCAGAGCTCACAAAATGAATTACCAATGCAGCTGATCCACACAACTTTGTTTTGGGATATGTGAAAATCAGTTTAAATTGTTTTCTGTTAGAATTCACATTTACAATTGATTTCCATGTTTGATATTATTGTTATCATTCAAAGAAATAACTCGATTGTGCTTTGTTAGTTTTCATTCTCCATATGTGTTAACAAGGTATCACGGAAAACATATCGACTGAATGTTGCATGAAACTTCCTTTGTAATGAACGAATCAGCCACGTACATAAATGTTAAGATTGGTGATAAGAGTGATTACTTTCTACTTAACATACAATAATAACAGTATAGGGATAGTTTTTTAGCAGTTTGAGGTGATGAGCTTTGTGGATATTTCGGCAATATCAAGACTTTCTTGCCGAAGAAGCAACCAGGAGCAATTCTTAATTCTTCCTTACGAAGACTAATATGATTAAAAACTAACTTAACTTCACAGTATTTCCGACCTGATTAGGAAAAAATACAGTTAAATCAACTGGAAACACGGCCGTGAAATAAAACAAACCAGGCAACTTCCAGGAAGAGCTGTTCGTCCACATGTCTGTTCGTTTGCCCGGAAGGAGATCGAATTCGAATGTTTGAAACTCGGAAAATACTTCCAAAATTGTCCGAATAGATCCTGTTTACAAACAATCGAATAATAAAGGAAAAATTGTGTGAAGGCATTTACACCGTACTGACCAAGCCTTATTACTTCCGGTTAATTAGTGACAAGGATTCGGTCTCGTCACGAAAACTTGTCATTTTAAATTTAAATTTGGTTTCTGGCAGGTTGTGTCGTTCGTTATTTGTGACTTTCTTTGGGAGATTTTACGAGGTTAGAGGGAGGGCGGGGTTTGACATATTTCCATTAGATATCTGTGGAAAGGTTGACAGCATTCCGCGTCACTGTACTAAGAAGGAAATAATTCTATAGGATACTAACTGAAACATGAAATGTTGGCAGACCGTTTTGGGTTGCAAAGGCTCATTATGCTTGTGGTGCTCAGTGGATTTTAACTTTAGAAAAGCAGGGAGTGATGCAAAATAAAAACTGAAATAATGTTTTCTTTTATCAGCCTGAATTCAGCAACAATTGTTATTTGCAGAAATATTAAAGGAGTGGGTGGTCGACTTTCTTCTTTCTTCGAATTTATTTAAGTGGTCGATCGTCGATGGATGGCGAGGGAAGTGTACTTAGTTCGGAGGTTGCGGCAAGTCTTCTCAGTTTGGAAGTCACGGAAAATTTCACCGATAGTAAGTTATTGGTTATTACAATCTTGAGGAAGTGAACTTTTATAACTGGAATTTAAATCAGTTTTAAGGAATGGCATCGAAATTTACTTAAAGTTGGTCCAAATGTGAGTTTCCAATATGGCATATGACATAAACGAAGTTCAAATAAACAAATAAAGGAATCAGTAAATAAATGTGCCAACGAAATAATGAGTGGATGTATAAATAAAGAAACCAATAAATGGCTGTGAATAGTTGGAAGGACCTTGTTAGCAGATTCTTCTTTTTGACCAAGGACCGCTGAAAATTACTGTCCATCTTTCATCACTGAATTATGATCTTACATTGCTCCATGTTGGCAGGCTAAGACTAGTGACAATCCAGCAGAAACAGCCATGTCAGTGAATGAACTTTTTTACTTTTAGCTGTCAAAAAACTCTCCTCTATACATATAGACTAATAACATAGATAGCGAGACTATTAAATAGTCAGGCTATTTAATAATTGTCAGATTTTTTAAAACACGATTATGTAAGTAAATTATATTGCATTTCTTGTTTACTATAGTAAAAAGTGAGCAAAAATCTTTATAGGAGAAAACGCGGTTGCTCGGTCAGCGTCGCAGGTCAAAAGGGTAAATCGAGTTTGCGTTGTGGGAGTCGCTAGAAGTAATACAGAAGTTACAGATTTGTTAAAGGTAATGGAAACCATTGGCTTTACACTTCAATATTAGTTTAATTCTGTCACCTTACTTGTTGGAATCAATGATTTGGATAAATTTCATTTGATTCTGCTTTGCTGTAATATTTATGGACTTTGAATTGATGCTGTATTCTAGTTGCTTTGCCTGGTCTTACAATCGTTTTTGCAGAATCATTTCGGTATCGAATTGTTAGAAAGCGAAGATGGTTATGAGTTTACAAAAAACACTGACATCACTTTCCTGTGTAGTGAATTCACCGATTGTCGTTGGTTCAAATATCTTAATTCCTGTCAAAAACCAATTATTGGCCCAGCAATTATCCGGAAACGTGCCGTAGATGGCAAAGTATTACCAATTAATAACTTGATTGATTCAGTGATTTAGTTCAAAAACCGATTGTTTGACAAATAGAACGAGCAAAATATATCTGTCCAAATTTTTTTCATTTTAAAATGTAGGAAATTGATAGCAAAATACTTGTAACTGTATTGCAAAAGCAATATAGTTAGAAATATTTTCAAGGAAGTTCTGTTGTTTGATAGATTCTGTATTTATTCAGTGAACAGGTTGATGCTTTTCTTTTGTTTCTTTATAATGTTGTATTTCAGCCGTTGTTGGTACCTCGACCAAACCGTCCACTTTACACGGACAGTATGTCTGGTGTTCGAATTGCTTTATCGGGACTTTCGACCAAAAATTGTCGAGAAGCTGTTGATCTGGTACATTTCATGGGCGGCAGCGCGCAACGAATATTTTCTGCCTCTACCACCCATTTAATCACTGATGCTGCTAAAGGAAAAACATATAGGGTATTTTTCCTATAAATTTCAACAGTTTGGTAGGTGATTTAAGCAGACAAAAGTAATTGACTTGATGATGTGTGGCAAGTGAAGCTCATGTTTTTTTACAAGTGCAACAAACTAAAATATCAAAGTATAGTGTTACAGATGGCAGTATCAATTGGATGTCGTGTAATGCATTTAGATTGGTTGAGGGCTGCCTGGGCTGCCAGAAATTCTATACAAATTAGCGTCACTACCATTGATTTTGTTCGTTGATTTCTTTATCTTATCCTTTCTTTCTTTCGTTCAAAAGCTGTGGAAGGAATATTTGAACTTTATTCTTTAAGGTTTTAAAGATTTCGAGCTTTTTCAGATGAACAAATACATGGTTGAACCATTTTGCGGGTTATCATTGTGGTTTGTCGCCTACAGTGAGCAAGATCTAACCGAAATGAAGGAGAAAACCATAGAAAACAGTATGTTTTTTGATTGCATTGAAGCTGCCTTTTGCCCCTTTTCGTAACTTTTTACGTCGATCAGAAATTTTTGGATTGGAGCACTTGCTAGACATGTACTACGTATGTACTACATGTTCTGCTTGGAATTTTATGCCTTGCAAACTCATTAACCTGATTTTTCTGATGTAAATAAGATTCGTGTGCCGGATTAGGTGCATTCAAGTAATGCTGACAAGTTACGTGCTTCCAAGTTATATGAGTGATCCAAAAAAAAAATTTTTGAATTTCCGTACCAGGATTCCTTTTTTTTTCACGTTTGTTTTTAGAAGGAAAAGTAGCTGCAAATCAGAAGCAAGCGACTCATATCGTGGTTTCCACATCTTTGGATGCAAAAGTAGAGGGATTTGATGCGAAGCAGCATTTAGTTTCCGGAGAAGTCTGTCTTCAAAGTTTATTTATTTTGATTTATTATTGATGGGAAGGGTTATTATTACGTGGAATTATATCATTTCCAGTGGTTTTGGATCTCTGTACAGTTGAACTGTTGTGCCAATGAAACTATATATAAGTGGAAGGGTCAGCGGACCAAGCATAACTCCACGCTCTCACCAAATACCGCTGAGTTAGCTAATCGAGCTAGGAAATCGGTATCCAAGTAAGCATTTATTTCATCTTCTATTGTAGACGATTTTTTTTTTTTCAATAGATAGTTCGATTATTTAATGTAACGATGTGATGAAGATTTATTTTTCAGGTCATCCATGGAAGTTCTTGATAGCAGTAACTGTTCAGCGCTTCCGGGTTTGCCTATTGTTTGTTGGTGACTTTTATAAGGGCGTTGACTTTTGTTAAAGATTCAAAATAACTCTATTTTGAACTTCTTTCAACTGCGACTAATAGTCTTACGACGGTTCTGTCCTTACTTGTCTGTAATGTATCGAATTGTCGGTTCAATTTAATGTTATTGCAGCTGACACTCATCTATTGTTAGAAAATCAGCAAATATTACATATTTTACTAATTTTAGACTACTCAGAGCATTTGCTATCAACGGATGATTCTGAAATATTGAATAGCTCTCCAAGAAAACTCAACAAAAGATATGCTGTGTGTAAAGAAATGCTTGAAACTGAGGAAAATTATTTAAGAGCGTTGAAAATTGTTGTGCAGGTATCTGTCTGTCCTTGCTGTTATTGCAACTGCATGTAAATATGCTGACCATAAATTTGCTTGCTAACGGCAAAAATCCGTATTGTAGAATTGGTATATTTCTGATATAGTTATATTTTCGTATTTACTAAACATAAAAGATTTAGGTGGTTAATTATATGAATTCAAGTGAGTAGTGGTTATAGTTTTGGCTAACATTATGTGTTTGCACTTTTTCCATCATTTTTTCCAATCTTCTTTCGAACTACTTTCCATTCCTTCCAACTCTTTTTGTTTTCCTGATTCTTATTTTAAACAGATTTTATTTTCCTGAATTATCTTAAATTGTCAAAATATTGTAGGTGTTCAAGGAACCCCTTGAAGCGCAGTTACCGAATTTGGATAGTGGTCTTCTCACAAAAGCTGAAATAAGCCAAATATTCGCTAAAGTACCTCCACTAATCGATGTTCACGAAAATATTTGTCGCACACTCCAAAGCTATATAATGCACTGGATGAATGAACGTTTGATTGGAAAGGTTTGACTTTTTTACTTTATTTCACGTTTTTTGAAGTAGATTGGTCTGTCATCGATAGTGTATGTAGCAGAGAGAAACACATATTTTGTGATCAACTCTTTCATTTTCATCGTCTTCCTTTAACCTTTGTTAGTACCACTTATCACTGTCATTGTTTAACAGAGTTTATAATTAGGTCATAAGGGCTGCTGAAGTAATAATGTTTGTATATTAATCAATAGTTAATAGATTGATAAATAATTCAAATATAGAACACTATGCAATAATAACCGTAAGAAAGTTGAATATTAGAATTAGTGGTAACAGTTTAATTAAAAGTAAAACTATTAAGTATTAATGGTGCAAAACATATGATGTGTTTAGAACTAGAGAATTCATACTCTTATCTGCTCCATTTTAGAATTCAAGTTCTATGCAATAATATTATGGACAAATGTAGCAGTAATAAGATAGTCTGAAATAATTTTTCGAATACTTGTGCTAAACCTCTCTTTATTGCTCGTAGACCTGCATCTCTCTTCATAGGTCTGGCTGGATCATGCTGCTGAATTGACACCAGTGTATAAAGCATTCATCAATAATTATGATACAGCTATCCAGACATTGAATGAATGCGATCAGACTAAACCAAAGTTCCATGCTTTTTTAAAGGTATTTTTAGTAATAGTTGTAATAAGATTTACAGAAAACTGTTCTCAATATTCGTTTCAGTTAACTCTTAAATTACATAAAACCATACCAACAATAGCTAAAATGTGCTTTGTTATAAACCTTACATATTTATACCAAATAAGTATATCAAATTTGTTCCTCATCATTAGTTAGTTATTTCATTTGAAGTTCTTGAAATTTGATTTTTAAGGCTGCGGAAAGTCGACTGGAGTGTCAGCGAAACAGTTTACCCGATTTATTAGTGCGACCAGTACAACGTTTACACTCAGTGGTCTTACTTCTTAAGGGTATGCTTGTTTTTTATTTTTAAACAAGCAAAATAGCTTGTCGAATAAACGTTGTTATGAGGAAGTTTCTCTCCAGTTCTTCATTTTTATCTTCAGAATTTATAAAGTTTTTCCTAACTGAATGAAGACGTAGTTGTCTTGCAGCTATTTTGGAAAAGACAGATCGTAAAAATCCGGATAATGCTTATTTGATTAAAGCAAAACGAGCCGTGGAAGCAGCTCTCACGTAATATTTGATTCATTGGAAGTGCTTTTCTACAGTTCTGTTCAGTTATATTTGAAAAAAAATACGAAATTTTGTTTTCTTTGGTATAAGTAATCCTCAAAAGTTTAAAATTCTCTGTTTCTGCAGAGAAGCGAACGAGTCGCGCAGGCAGACTGATTCTTATGCAATGATCTTCAAGTTGTCCAGTGAAATTGAACGATGTCCTGTAAGTTTACTACAGTAATAATCTTAGAACTAATATCAGATTTCGAGCTTCATTTGGAGGAAAGAGTGTTCATCCAAATCGGAAAACTCTTCCTGAGATGTTTCTAATGTAGTACCGTAACAATTAAGAAATTTTAGCACATGAACAATTTAAAAGTTTGTTCAGAAATGCATATAATTAGGTAGAATTTGCATGTTTGAATATGGGAGTATTTTTTATAGTAGTTTTGTATGCTTCAGGAAGTTCAATTTAGTGCTGCAGTTAGAAAATATAGTAGTGTTAGAATGGTTTCAGGCTGATATATTATCAAGCGCTCGAACATTAAAAACTGAACTACATGTCTTGTCGTTGGGAGGTGAGGATGAATGGGCCAAAACTCGGAACAAACGAATGGCTATATTTTTGTTTAATGATTTAATAGAAATTGTTAAGGTAATATTTGACACAAAAACCTAAATGCATGAGAATTCAGTAGAAGTTCTTAGCACCAAAACTTTTATTTTCTATAAATAAAAGGCACAATTTCTATGAACTTGAGAAGAAGCGCTAGGACCGCAAATATCGAACGGAACTTGTATTGATTTCTTAAGGTGCGAACAGGAAATGATGATAGCAGCACTCCAACACGACGCAGTTTCTCAAATTATTCCCTCACGCGACAGTTGTCCTTTTCTGTATTACGGCATGGCAAAAAAAAATATAAGCATCATCAGCAGTATATGCTTGCTTCCATTCGTAGAATACAAAGTCTTGTACACGCTGGTAAATGTCTAATTTTTCAATAAAATATGGGTGAAAATTGGGAATGATTTTCTGATCCATTTTTTATTTATATTATATAAAATCCAAATAGGTCAGTTGTTATAAATTCTGTAAAACTGTGAGAAAATTTAGATATAAGTGGTGTGTTCGTTCTCTCATTCCGAGTTAGCCAGGGTGAAGATTTTTGGGTAGCACAATGCTTAGAAAATCAGGAAGGAGAGCTAGAAAAGTTTTTACGCGAAGTTGCAGATCAGGTAAAGTTTTTTTAATTCCAATTTATCAGTTTCTCTTTTCTCTCAAACTCTGTTTACTGTTTGGTAATGGGTCAGACGGGGGTTACATTATGTACTGTTGATTGATTTTCATACTCTAATCGCAGGTGTATAAATTGGTGGGAAGGAATACACTGGTGGAGAAAGTGGACTTCGACGAAGATCCCTCATCACTAGGTGTCAAAGAAAACATAGCAACTATCAAGAAAGCATTAAATCATGCGTAAGCAATTATTGCATAATTAAAATCCACATATTCATAATAGATACTGAAGGAATTTCCCATAAAAAATGGTTTTATCCTGAGCAAGTATATAAGGGCACTTACCTGTGCTTTCCTAGCTTCGTTCAGTATTTTAAACGCTGTCTTTTGTAATTGCCAAGAAAATAAACCTTTCAACGGGCGTAGGACGGAAGGAATTTTACTCCTCTTCGGTCAGTCTGTTGGATGCCTTCGTGAGCATAATTTTTCATTAGAATTCTAACTTATAGAGATTGTCCATAGCTTTACTTTTCTCACTCATGAATAGAAGTTATCAATTCACTATAAAGCAATTGATACTTCTATTCGATCATGAGCTTAAGCGTCTTTTCTTTTCAGAGTTCGAAATCCTTTTGGTGGATATCAGTCGTTAGGAACCCCTCGTGCACGACCACAAAGCCAGTTCAGGCGTGCGATGTCTACTATGCACTTGAGTATATCGAATACACTGTCACGGTTGCACTCTCGCAGTAACCTTCATCCAGTCGACGAAAGCTTTGAAAGGACGTCGCCGGACGGAAGAACACATACCGCTGGCTTCACCATTCCGACTCGGGGTTTTCGACAGATGCTTTCCACTTCTACATTTCTACCCTCACTTGGACGTCGTGATTCAATATTCTCGCATTCTATTAAAGAGTAGTCTTTGGAAAATATAACCTTTTCACAACACTTTTATTTCTTCAAGGTCAGTCCGCGTCTCATTAGATAGTTGATATTACAGCTTTAGCATTTTTGGATCTTATTGCACGTCACACGATTTGAAATATTCACTGTTGTTTTGAGAGTTCAGTCATGAAGTTCATATAGATCTTACTACCGTTTTGTGGGAGTACGAATTTCATTAAAAAAAAACTAATCCTAATTCATATTTTCTAGACTTCTTATTAAATTCGAATTTGTAGCTCGCTGTTTTCAAACGATATATATCTTATGGGGCTACACTGCATCTGAGATATTATTCTTATATAACAATTTATTGCTATTATATGCTAATTGCATTACGGCGAATACAGGATTGAAATTTAATTCATAGTCTGAAAATTGATTTTAAAATCTCCTGCTCAGTTTTATTATATGGTTCCTTCAAACGGTTCATCTGATTTGCTTTTTTACCAGTTTTGCTAAGATTTGTACATTTTACCACTAGCTGTGGGAAGCATTCTTTTAAAGATATTGTATTAGCATTATTACATGAATATAAATATATGATTTGATTGATCAATTTATGACTAATAATCAGTTATTATTCTTACTATTTGACATCCTTTGTGGTTGTTACAAAAGCCAGCAGCTGTTTTCGAAAGAAAGCAAGGAGGGTTTCTGTATTATTTGTTTTTTATCATTTCCATTACTCAAGAAATCCCCATGATTTGCATTTCCTTCAGAAGTTCATTTGTCCAAGTAGTGTTTTTCCAAGAACTACTTAACTGAATTTAATGGTATCAAATGTCATTCTTTTAAGAATGAGTATGAAAAATTACGAATGTTTCTTCAAAAAGGTTTATCGACCTGTAAAAAATGTATTACTTTAAGCATTCACATTTGGTATATTAGTTTATTTAAGCATTCACATTTGGTAGTGGAACTTACGTTATTAGATATAAAAATGTAAAAGATGAAATCAGGAATTCCTCTGCTGAGAACAAATTGACCTCTTCTGTGAATCCAGCAGCAAGAATTCGGCAATACCAATGTATTCGTCGTCATTTAAGTCTTGAATCTCTATAGCTGCCTGTAAAATAGTGTTGGAAAATATTGTTGGGGTCGATTTAGGGATGTTGTTAGACTCGAAGTTCGGACAAGTTTGGACTCTTGAACAATATCAAGGCCGGGAATGTGTCGTACAGTATGTTCGCATTAGAGGGCTACTGCACGTAGGACTCCCACCTTACTACAAACTTTACATATTCCTTCATAGGGTATTTGTTTCTCTGTTTTTTGGGCAGACAATAAATGGCAGTTTCGGCAATCATATGGATAGACTGACGTAGTCGTAAAAGCCCGCTTGTAGTGAAATCAGTTCTCGATACCATCTTTTGGTTTGTTTCTTCTGCATTGGAATCTGCAAATCTGTTATTTCGAGTAAAGTATAAAGAATCTAAGACTCAAAGCAGAACAATGTGTTTTTGATGCGTGGTATGATTTTGAGTTAGAATAATATTAAGAAAACAAGGGCTATTTTAAAGAGAATGAATAAAATACCACGAAAATAATTTTCTCCGTCGGCTCTTCACTCATTTTGATAATAGCTCGAAGTTTTGAATTGTTTGAAGTTTTATAATAAGCAAAGACAAAGTTGAAATCAATGATAGATTGGAAGGATGCAGTATAAAGACGAGTCTTTGTTATAGGTCCCTCGATATAAATAAAAGAGCCTGCTGCAAATAAATGAATTTTCTTCTTTTATCCTTTTACTAATTAAGTAAGATTATAGAAATGAAGAAAATCTAATAATATTTAGCTTGAAAAATCATCTGCATGACACATCAAACAATGTTTCACATTTCCGATAGCAATTTAAGTTTAATTATTGTCTGTAATTTCAGTTCATTTCTCAAAATCCCAAATCAGCAGAAGTTTATTTCACCTGGTTTATAGAACAAACTGGAAATGTTTTCTACCCGCGATCTGTCAACACTGGCACGTGCAACGGACCACAGTGAATTTAAAATATCTATACTACACTGATCGTCCTTATCATCGAAAGTGCAATTTAGCACCTCACATACCGGCTTATAAACCGTAAGGGTGTTTTTCATACCGGGAATTTGCGATGGTTCACTTTTGTGCATAACTTGCGATGCGGCGAAATCTCGCTGCAAAACAAATTAAATCCCAAAAGTGAAAATTTGATCTGAATGAATACAAATACAAGTTTACAGAAACTAAAAATGGACTATAGCCTTATTTTATTCTGATGAAAATTTCTGATGTTTTTTGAATTAGAAGAAATTAAAATTAGTATAGAATGCCAAAGAGTAAACTTAAATTCAAAAATACAGTTCGGACATTGATTAAAAGCATGGCAGTATCGGAACACAGATCGCCATAATACTCCAAGTTGTCAATAATAGCAAAACCGCCTTCCAGATTAGCAGAGTGAAATATGAAATTATCAGCTTGGATAAGAATCTAAAACAGCTAAATGAAATTTTCTCTGGAAGTAAATTAAAGGATTAAAAAGTTATATAAGCCTAAAATTTCAGACAGTATTAAAAAAATCTACCAAGGTCAGAATAATGAGGCTGGATTTTGAAGATAATATTCCGCAACAGAAATTCGTGGGAATGACTTCGCCTTTTTTCTGATTTCTAGTACAAAATTTAGTCGGAATTTCTCCAGCTATGACATTACAGAAATCATATGAGTCAGTAATGAAAGAATCACAAAATGCTTGGATATTTTCAATCATTCAGTTCAAAACTAGACTAAACCTGAAATGGTTCATTTCCAAGGTCATCGGTGCTAATTTGTGCAGGTCCTGGACTGCCTCCTCTTATCGGGCTAGTGCAAAAATCGAAATTAGGATACGGTTGACTTATACGTTTTAGACATACTGTTATTCTTACTTCTGGACTAATCCAGTACCTGAAATCATGAAAATTTGCAAAAAAAAAGTATTGCCAGGTCAGGTCAATAATAATATTTAGCTTTGTATGGCCCTCCCTATCCATTTATTCTTTCGGTTTTAGAATTTTGAGCAATTTTTTACCTTTGGATTTATTTTCGTTAGAAGTTGAAATTATGGTAAGGTTATTACCCTTTTTTCTAAGCCTTTCCTGGCATCTATACGAAAACGTGCACTTACATGAATCGCAGTTCTCCCAGTCCAAGCTGACAAGTCACCACATCGCTTATCAATGTTGCCTTTGAATTCGGGGGCATAATTCGATCTGTTGCCACAATAGCATAAGTCCCATCAGGTGTATTGTATGTTCCTGTCGATACCTGCACGAATCTATGTTAATTAATCGAATGTAATAAATTAATGTTTCTCCAAATTATTTTATAAAGTGCATTTAGCCTCCTAATTCAGCCGTCATCTTTAATTACCATTTACTGAACATGTACTTATTTAGTTGATCAGACAATCTTGATCCACTGAAATCAAGCCTATTCTTTTTACAAAAATATAGCTGATATTTTATACAAAAACGATTGTGCAAAGACCGCTTTCCTAAGTTTTGAAATCTAAATTTCTAATTTGGTAATCCGACATCTAAATGTTGAGACATATTCACTTCTTCTTAGCATTTGAACAGGAAAACATAGAAAAGCTAATGTGAACCTGTAAACGATTACGATCTAGAAAGCCATTACCGCTATACCAGTTTAAATCATCATTCATCAATAAATTATCTACATTGTGCCACCGACAACTGGAATCGAAGTTATAGCAGAATAAATCATTAGCCCTTTCAATGAATCCATTCTCTTCCACTGAATTACCTATTCATTTCTCTAATTAGTAACCTGTTAATAACTAGATTATAAAAGTCAATAAATGCAAAAATAAACAAAGAGACAAGAGCAATGTTTTGAGATATGGCTTTGTTGTGATTTACTCAGTTTACGATTATGTAATAATCGAGTTTTTTCCTTATTCATTGGGAAAGGAAATCTTGAAACACTTTCTTGAGAATTTTGCAATTTGTTTTTGCTACTGCTCGTATCACTTACTAACAGTGATTGGTTGTGATTTGAACGTGTTTTCACCATGAGCATGGTGTGACCGTAACGCCACATTCTGCGCGATAGTATCATAATCGAAAGGTGTACAACCATATGCTATAATAGTAATATTTGTATCGCATAACTTCTGCACTCAATGTTTTCTCTCATCAGAAAAGATTAGCAGCTACATTTGTCCAATGATTTTTAAAAATCTTTCAAATGTTTGATTGGTAAGCTTTATTATTGAGTCGAGCATTTTGGGTTGTTAAAAACACTTTATTCTAGAAATTTGAATTCTTACGACATTAAATAAAAAAGTTCAACAGTAGATTTCGAGTGCAGCTAAATATCCTGATCAATCCATAAATTCATCTCACTTTCGTAATTTTCAAAAATACCTGGATAAGTAAAAGCCAAAAGAGTAACTATCAAAGACATTCTTCTCGTCAGTGACATTATGTACTGCTGTGCATATGAGGTACCGCTACCATCAAGTGACATTATTTACCGAGACACTTCACTGACCACGATTGCTGCAGACAAGTGGTTATTATAATAGAAATTTACTGTGTAAATAACGCGGCATTCTCCGTATTCTATCCGTCCTGCTCTTTGTTTTCCCTGCCGCCATTCCGCATCACATTTCAATGGAAAGTGACAGTTATCTCATCGTGGTCGTTTTTCAACCTTGGTCTGCATATCCAGAGAAAACCGCTAATTTTTCAGTAAATAGAAATCATTTAGTTTTCCGCAGCAAATGAAAATAGAGTAACTTTGCGTTACAGACAAACTTTAAGTAGGAAGTAGCTACATTTTGGAATATACATATTCCTCCTCTGCTGATTACTGGGGCAGAGATAATTTTTTAACCATACTTATAACCATATATACTTATTTAACCATACATACTTATAGTTTAACAATTTGTTACTATGAAATGTCTTCTGTCATCTTAAGCATTAAAACATAAATTTGGTTTGTTCTCCGGAACTAAATTACAAAGTGTATCGGAAAGCCAAAATAGTTTTATAATATAAAAGTATGCTGAAAGAACCACGTTGTTTTTGTATTGTAGAAAACGATTTCGGAAAACTTCCAATTTGCATATTATAAATATTTGATGTGATTGCTATGCCACAGAATATTTTAAATATTCCAAATATTCACGGGAACCTTATCAAAAATCTATTTAGATGATATTATAAGATTAATTGTACCAATACTGATCAATTCCCGATATTATCGATTTTCCAATTGTCTGGTTAATTCTTCTCTTTGTAAATTTAATTCCTACTAGAGCGATTTCTTATCTCTCCTTAACGTCATAATTTTGTGAAGCAATATTATAACAACTAATAGGAAGAGTCTTCTTTGAAACAAGACATTAAATAATTCAGTTTCTTGATGTTTGGTATAGTTTGAAAATGCACCACACCAGAATTTTCTAGAATTGTCATCACACTTTCGAACACTACTAAATGTTCAATTAGTACTAATTAAGGTAAGTTTGCTGCTACTTCGAAAGTTATTTGAGATGATTCTTGTTCACGAGTCACGTTGCTTTGAGTTAAGATGAATTTAATTTGAAATACTGAGTTACTAATCTTACCATACTTTCCTCAACTTCGGCAATTTGATCATGTTTCTCTTCTTGCTTTCTCGACAATTTCTAGTCATAGTCAAGCCAGCCTTTACTGGTCGTTTTGAAGAGCTGCTATGTTGTATTCCGAGAGGTTGTAATTTTATTCTTAATGATTCTTCTTGTCCCAGTTTGTTGAAGTTCTGCTGGTTCCTCTCTTTCAATTATACTGTCAGACATGACACTTGTAAAAGTTTCCATTTTGGCTCGTGATACCAAATTTGCTGTAAAAGTTTTTGTTTGGAGTAACTTGATGCGGCTTGAGAATAATTTGTCAAAGATTGATTAGTTGAAGGAGTATAACCCAATAGAACTGTAAGACAGTAATAGAGAATATCCGATTTGTGGTGATATTAAATAACTTTTCTTTTATCTTCTATAGAGATGGTTGATTGACATTGATTTATTGAAGCGAATACAGGGAAAATCCACATTGATTGACAGTAACAAAACCGACAAAGATCACGTGGGGATTACAATGTTATTTTCATTTACACAGTGTTGTTGTTTACAGGGTTTCCATAAAAAGATTCATCTATAATAATCTTATTATTTGACTAGAATATTTACAATATTCTGTGGCACAGCAACCAAATATCAAATGTTTATAGTATGCAAATTGGAAATTAACTAATTTTCCAAAATTGTTTTCTACAGTACAAAAACAAGCTAATTCTCCCAACATATTTCTGTATTATAAAACTATTTGGACAGCATGCGCTTACGAATGACAAACCGGAATTATACTCCAAAATATAAATGAATATAACATTACAAAAATAAGATGAAATGAAAGTATTTGGTCAGACATTGAGAAATACACTTATCTTGTCTAAAGAAAGAGTAATTTATGCTTATCTTCATTGAAGGCAACAATCGATTTTAAATATGAAAAGGATTACGACCGCCCGTTTATTCAGAATAATATAATTCTTGAATACAACAGAAAATATGTAGAATATCCCCTTAGGTAATTATTCTCAAAAAAATGAAAATAGCAGACGAAGTGTCTTTTTAATTCATTACGACTAAATAAATCAATTAACATGAACCACACCAATAAAGCCAGGGAAATAATATTAAAGCACGTCGTTCATCAAAATGGTCAAATAAAGTAACGATTTTTAAATAATTGGGGTTTAAACATCTATCAACAATGCAAAAGTATTAAAATACAAACAGGAAATAAGAAATCACCGATTATTCAATGTAGCGATAACGAGATATTTGGTAAGTACTTTTAACAGACTCCGACTCTATCATCGACTTCAAAAATGCCCTAAAAGTTTAATTACTTGATGCTAACAGAAGCAAAGTTGTATTTTAAAAAAGCATGTAATTCAGACTTTTGCTTTATTTCATAACTTCACCCAGTAGTACCAAAGTACCAGTTTCTCTTCCCATTCCTCATCAGCTTGATTCAAATTAAAGCTACTGCTATCATGAACAATGAAATTACCATTGCAGTAAAGCTACTGTTATCACCACTATAAATGATTCTCAGTCGCAAATGATAATTCTAAGATGTTATTATTATTAAATTGATGGTATATGTTTTGTTGAAATCAATGAAAAGGAAAGAAAGGATCAGTTACATCTGAAACAATTCGTTAGTACTCATCGAATATCGACAATGAAACGCTTCTATGATGCAGTGAGGTCGGCATTTACGGATCAAATTTACCAAATTATCATCGAAATCGTAGATTCCATTAGTGCAGAGATGATCCAGTTTTTGTAACATAGTCAAGCTTTCCAATCCTTTTGATGTCAACTAAAAATACCTTTGATGAAATATAAATCATTAGAAACAAAATATAAATTTATTCAAGTTTCGATCGAACTTGGAGTTGGACAAAAATTAAATCTTACTAAAATAAAATCATATTAAAAAGTATTTTCTGTATAAACTTGACATTTTACGTCATCCACATTTAAATGATTTAGTTGTCTACAGCTAACCAACAGTTAATCTCCTACAACCTTAAATTCTTTTCTTCAATAAATTTCTGCTTTTTTTTACACTTCATAAATGACTAACTGATTTGCAGTAACTGATATCTAATATCTTCAGTAACGGAATACCAAAAACAATACAGGTCAGAGTGTCGTCTGTCATAGTTGTTGTACCAGATAAATGTAACTCCTTCAAGATTGCACATTTACTGATTATCTTCAAGTCTTCGTTGCTTAATAAATGTAACATTATTTACACTTTAGAATAAAGCTTATATTAAGATTCATGAGGACATAAAATAAATTTATTTGCACTAGAATCGGAATCACAATTCATCAAACATCTATAAGTGATTAGAAAATGTCAAACCTTAGTTTGGAGCATCTTTCCAGTGACAATACTTCCAGTGATATACAACCTTCGATTATAACATTCAACTGCACATTTTTTAAATAAATGCAATTGCCATTTAATAGCAAGCTTCTGTAATTAATGTGATAAAGACAACGGGTATCTCTTATATATAAGGACAAAGGATGAAAAGAAAACTATAAGATGAAATAGGGGATAAAAAGGTTTAAATAAGTAAAGAAGGTGTAGACCACAACAATCTCGGTGCTTTTAGAAAATGATTGCTTAAAAACTACAAAAGCATCTCAATGAAAAAAGTTATATTTGCTTTTGAACTAAAATTAGGAAATGGTAGTTAGCCATACTTAAGCTTTGATAATTTTCCAATTGGTGAGAAATCTGTTATAAACGGAGAATTGGATAAATCGAGATATAATAAATTGGGTGCATCATATACTAGATCCTGGAGTGGATTGAGGCTCAGAAATGAATATTGGGCATCAAATAAGCGCAGTCTGGAAAAATTCTGAATATTAGTGTTATATCTAATTCAGTTATAAAAACAGTGCCACAAATGACTCATAAGTTGTATGATGTGTCGAATCGCACCATTTGTATCAATGCTTGAACATCTCATTTTGAAACTTGATTTTGCTAAAAAGTACGGCCTAATCTGGAGTAACATACGAGCTCTAATAGGAACATTTATTTTTATTTTAATCGATTTACTTTTTAAGCTTGGAAACAAAATTAGCATTCCTAATTTTAAGCGCTTCACCGGCAGATATGCACAGAATAGACACTGTTGACGGTATATGTTCCATGAAGTCATCATCGATGTACAAATAACCATAACATGAATCATGACCCTGAAATTTGAAACTACAACAAAAATTGGTAGAGCTAAGGTAAACGTTAAAATAAATGAACCATCAATTATGTAAGTTCCAACTGAACCACCGTGTGACTGCAAGTCTAATACTTTGAAAACATTTCGGCATGTTAACAACAACCGCTCAGTATTCTTTATGCAGCAAACTTTAACATTATTACGAAGAAATTAGGTAAAAAACATCAAAGCATAATATGTTTATAAACAATTTAATCACAGATCTCATTAGTTAAAAATGGTCGCTAATTTATCTTAGAAATTGAGAACTACATGAAACCATAAAAATAAATTATGGAGTGATATTCCAATAAGCTCTCTTAACATGTTCCTTAGTTCTTGAACGCAATAAGCTTATTAGAGAAGCAAAGCATTCTTTCCATATAGCATTTTCTGAGCATCACAGTAAGCATTCAACATCAATTTTTCTTAAGAAACTCGGAAAGAATGCACTTGTTTCGCGTGAAATTCCTTTTGTTAATGACGTTAGATTGTGACAAAAATTACACTGCATTTTGTGAGAAAATTGTTATGACCGTTACAGAAACGAACTCTTTCCCAGTTTGACGTCCCATCAATAATTCAATAAAGTTTTTAACATGCACAAATTACATTTCATTAGTTTTTGTTCACTGCAAACTGAACTACAGCTGTACTTATCTATATATTGAACCGTAATATGATTGGAATCATTGTTTCAAAGACAAATTGTTCACTGACATCATTGCTAGAAATTGATTTCTCTTTTTTGATGATGAAAAAGTTAGTAAAAAGCTATAAAAACCATATTTGGAAAAATTAATAAATCTGCAAATTAATAATATTCACCAACATTATTTTGTTATAAAAACCACATATCTCCAATTCATTTATCTTATTCTGCCTCTTTGTTTTGTAACTGTAACTATCACTACAGCATATTAGATTCTGGGAGAAAAGTTTAGGAATCTTGCACGGCATATTTATTAACTGTCCAACCATATTTTTAAGAGGAAAGAATTTGTTAATCTAGAGATAATAATTGGACAAACCGTAATGACAAATTCTTCCGATGTTGAACAATTATCGAGCAGTGATAAAAAACATGAATTGGCAAAATGCGGATCACTGCAGTCAATTATACAGCATTCTAGGCGAAACACCTGTAAAGCATAGACAATTCGTTTAGTACACATATCACTGAGAAAACCCCCTAAGTACAAGTGATAATTTCTCACCTTGAGCGTAGACGGTAATTTTTGCAATAGATTCATAGAATCACTGGAGAGAAAGCAGCTGAAAATAATGGTACTTAAAGGATTGAAATTTATCTTGAATAAAAGACATAATTAATAATCAAAAGCCATATTTCAAACCTATGCTTCTTTATATCAGTTATCCCTTACTGTTCTGAGAAGCATTATTTAAAATAAATTTAATGAGGCAAAAGTACCATCGAAAGACTTTCAAACTGAAGAAGCTTCACATATTCAAATAGTTGAGCATGACGAAACATCAATTTTTAATTGAAAGAAGAATTAAGAAAATGAAATTACTTTGCACTGCTTGCCACCACTTTTTCAAATTTCTATTAATAACAAAGATTCATTGATAATTATAAGAAAACAACAAACTGACTGAATTTTGCAATAGCAAACTATTGAGAGAAATGGAAACATGCGAAATGGTTAGCTTACTTTTCAGTACGAAATGATCTGAGCGATGGAGCTTTCTGTGTGAGTTCGACAAGCACATCGGAATGCAATTGCTTCTTCGTGCTTCGATCGCGAGTTTTCTGACAATCGTGACGGAAACTGAATGATGCTATGTGAGGTGAACATCGCACTGCAACATCTTAACAGTAAACAACCTGCACTGTGAAAATAGTCTCTGGAATCACAAGAATTTAATCAATCAATATCGCTAAAAACTTTTCAACATTTCCGATCATTATAGGAAGCACATGACATATAAAATACCTAACACAGCTCGAACACAATCGGACCAATGATTCAAGCATACATCAGTGCATAACTTGTCTGTGTCCACTGCATTTAGTTGTTTCCAGTATCCCCGTAAAAGTTTCATCCATCCTGTTGATACACGCTCATAACGAATCCGTTCAAGAGTAGTAAAATAATGAAAAACGTGTCGCCATACGTCATCCATTGATTCTGAAAAGAGATGATTTACATGAATGATTAAGCGAGCAGTAACCATTTATCTTTCTCTGTTCGTAAGTTCATATTATGCTTATTATTCTAAGAGAAAGAGAAGAATTTAAGACCGAAAGACTCTAAAGTTTAAGACTCTAAAGTATCTTTGGAATCTTAACATATTGATTTTGAAAATATATGAAGGTGAAGATAAGAAAAATTCACAAAATTAATAGCAATTCACGATATTGGAACTGGAACATTTATTTAACGAACGCTTAGTGAAAAAGATAGAACAAAAAGTAACGTGAAGCGAAGAAGAATGATCGATTGCATTTGGCACAGTCGATCTTTTTTGGAACAGTTATGTTTATCACCGCTAATCAACGAACAGTGCCACGTATTATCTCGTCACTACTAAACTAGCCAAAGTAATGAAATCTAAATTCCGCGAATATGAGAACAAGATTTTTTAAGCTAACTGCATTCTCACCAGAAATTATTGTTTACAAAAATTAAACTACTTACTACTCATCTAATCCATCTGCCCGCTAACACAAAAATTAAATAAAGCCAATGCGACAAGAAAAAAATCTATCAGTCATCCCAATATCAGTTAACATTGTAAAATTCCCCATCAAACCAAAACAAGCAGAATTTCTATGTCGTGAATTTCCAAGCGATGAATTGAATACAATCAATATATGCATTAGATCAGTCTACTTTTTTTTCCTGAATTTAACAGAAGAAAAAACGAGATATTCAAATATTAAAAAATTTCAACTAAATTACGAATTAAACAGAAGATTGAAAGAATGAAGAGGAAAAAAAAATAAAAATATTATAAAGCTGAAATTAAGAATTATAGCATTTTTAGAAACGAATAAATTTTATTTTATAAAAATGGAAATATATAGATTTCCAAAATATAAGACTGTGCATTACTTTGTTGTGCAAATGTATTTCATCGCCAAGCAGAAAATTCCAGTTTACCTTTGCAAATTATATGAATGACCGATATTTACAGAGCACGTTAAAGTACAAATCAAACGATGTCAACATGGCGTTGTCATTTTATTTATAAAATAACGCCATGAAAAAAAATGAAATGATAAGCGACAGCAGTCTAATTGAATCTCCTGGTATTTTCCGATCTTTTTTCCAAAAAATATTAAAAACCACTTCTCGTCTATTATTTACATCCTATTAATGTATACATGTGACACATGATCCACACCCGTGTATTGAACTATTTGGAGTTTTTCCATTCTTAGAATCTTTATTGGATGCATAGAAATAAAAAAAAAATTGCCTACAGGATCAATTTTACCTAAAATTTTGGATGAAACTTTAGTAAAATAAAAATTTTAAGGACGCGCGAAATTCTCAAGCAGTGAGCAATTTTTAGACGTATATGATAACGGTAATGATAGGATGATTAAAGAGATTAGATTCCATGATAGACTATTACAGTCTTCTGATGACTGGTTCATTAATGATCAGCAATCATAATATTTATTATTGTGATGAAAGTTTTAACTTATTTGCCACATAAATAAATTTAATAGATCTGGGATGAAGAAAAAAGTGTGATATGCAAGGGACCAGCAATTCTACAAAAACACGAACACCACAGAAAAATATTATGCATTTGTTAATATACGCATCTATTTTGAATTCGCAGAATGTTGGAAGGAAATGAGACTGAACTTGATTACAACCTTCAACAAACCTAATATTCTGTGTTCAATTCTATTCTTAAAGTCTACAACCAATCGAGGGATTTTCACTAGAATTTCAAAACATCGGGAATTTGAAAGAGTTCAGCAGCATCGAAGAAATTTGGGATGCTTCTAATCGGAAAAGCTATCGAAGAAATTTGAGTTATGGTATATTTCTAGTGGGAAACTAGAACGTTTGTTTTCAGAGCAATAATAACGGCACCCGCAGTGAATCTAACAATACAACGTAAGTGGAAGTTAACTTATCCACCGAGAAATCTTATTCACCCTTATAAATGCTATAAAAATGTAGAAAGACATATGAATTTCACGGAATGACACTTTTTCCGTCCTTCAACATGTGCTCTTCATTCATTAAATACATTATTCCTCAGTTCTTGAGTTACAACTAATTTCGTTTAATTAGTATGTGTTATATCTCATGTCTTATATCTGTGTGGTACAATGATAAAGACGTTTAAGAATATTTGATGTTTTTGGATCAATCATTTCCTTACTCATTACAACTACATCAAGTTGCAAGCTTGAAATAAACACTACAAATTCTGTCAAACACGAAACGTGGTACACCACTCATTTGTTTAAGATAAGATTGCTTGTTACATTTTTTTCTACAGCTCACATCGATAAGACCTTGAACACCGGCCGAAAGGAATATCCACAATACCACTAGGCAAAAAAAGTTCATTACTTCGCCTAAACAGTGATATTTACCTTCTGAATTGACAATACTGAAAATCACTATGCTGCAATAACATAATTTATGTCAAAACATCCAACTACTTCGATTTCGTTTCATCTCTACCCTTCTTAGCCTATCTTAGGGTGAGATACTTACCTAAGTACAACATCTGAAAGAAACACTGATAATTAAGACTGAAAACATCGAAATAACATAACAAAACTACATAAATTACAGAATAATCCACATATATGGTCTCAAATATATTCAAGCAGAGAAAATGTAAAGATTATAAAGACAGTTCAAGAATAAGCGTTTTGAGAATTTCACTTGCCTACAAAACGTTTTAAAAATTCAAGAACTAGAAAGAAATTTAATGCTTATATGAGATATTAGAGAATATCCCATATAAATCTCAAAAAACTCCTTCTTTCTAGCCCTCGACTCAAGCCTTTGACCTAACAACAACTTATAAAATAAGTTGTTGTTATGATCTTTGAACTACCAATAAGAGTTTTCTTCAGTGGATTTTACGGACCCTTCACCAAAATATTATATGCAAGTATTTTATTAAATAATTTCGCCGGGCTATAGAAATGAAGAATGTAAGTCCCTTTTTGATGGCACAGCAATTCACCATATTCCGGGACAAATTCGGTTGATAGACGGAAACGCGGCCAGATCTGGGAAATTAACAGAAATTCTTAGTCAACTTGAAAGTTTATGAAAAAAAGGTTGCTTTTTTTAAATTTCCGATTTTGCTAAATTTGGTCTTCTCAGTGATGGATGATGATTTAACAACAGCTGAATGATACGTATAATAAAGAAATAGAAATTCAATTCAGAAAAATATATTTGTCTTTTTCATTATGAATCAACAGTGTAAAAAAAATTGTTGGAAATAAATTTCCGAAAAGAAAAACAAAACAATAAACCTTATAGAAAGTTATAATCATACCTCCTCCTTCTCACCATATGTAATTTTGAAGTCAATGTCCCCAGAATTTACAATGAAATACCACTGCAATGATGAATTTGACTGCAGAACATGAACTGGAACCTCCAGCCTCCCGTTGGCTGGAATCGTTGTTTTTATTAATTGGTCATCAGGAATAAACTTCAGTGTTTCTAAAATTTCTTCCCTGCAAATGAATTTTCTAAAGTAATGGAATTTTTGCTATTGAAACTAACCAAACCTCAGCAGAGCTTATAAGTTCTAAAATTTCACAATACTAGCGTCAAAGCGTTTCATTTAAAAGCTCACTATACGAATAGCTTCAAATTTAAAAAAAATGGTCTTTTGATAATGAAGATGAATCTGAAATTTAGAGTGTCACCTTTAAAGAAACAAGCGAATGAACATCATTAGTTTGGAGAATTTTAATTTTGCATACAAAAACAACATCATCAACATCTATAACAGTATAACGACACAATTCATCATTTACTAAAAATGAAATGAAAAATAAAATCACCTTAAATCAGCAGGTACTTCGCCAGCCATGCGTATTGTACCTGTTTCTTTTGAAGCTTCTTTCGTGCCACCCCAATATTGAAAAATATTTTCTTCACCTAGCTCATCCCTTAACCGCTGCTTCCAATCACTGCCAATAAATTCCACATTTTCAATCATTCTCTGAAAAAAGATTATTTATTAATGCTATTAATTTATCTCTAATCAGTAGAAATTTCATCAAATTTCTGGAAAAACAAGAATTTCTTCAGGGAAATAAATGAATCAGAAAAAGATACGCAACCATAATTATTTTAGCTGTCTTTTAGTCTAATATTGAACTAAAAGACAGATCTCAATAAATTGTAACAGCAAAGCAGTAATATTCGACCTAATTCGTTTTTGGTTATTGATTTAAATGTGTTTGCTTTCATTAATTTAAAGCTTTGATGTGAAATATTTTCAAAATTTTTCCCATTTTAATTTATCATACTTTGGAAAGCACTCGTTTTACCATATTGAAAAGAACATTGATCATAGAAGGAGAATTGATCACATACACCTTTTTGATCGAATTTGGGAATAAATACTGAAACGGTGAAAAACTCTTTTCATGTTATAAAAATTTCATGCGGAATGCTAAAATCCTAAAATAATGCAAAGAACATAAGCTAAAAGAAAAAATCATGAGCAAATATTTTAACAGAATGTGTGTAAGTTCTACTGAGCACCCTACTCATCGTAATAAATACAGAAGACAATGCAAAAGGTTTTGGAAAATATATCGCAGTTGAATTGTGAAATAAGCTGGAAGTTCAAACTGCATAAACCTTAACAAATAATAATTAGAACTGACAGTAATTTTCTAATTTTCTTGCCAATTTATATCAGCAGAAAAGCAATTTAACTGATTGTAGAGATGTAACGACATATGATTTCATAATCTGATTTGTTAATCAAACAGAAAAAAAAACACCGAAATTTTAGTAAATAAAATACAAAAATAAACCTGTAACACATTCAAAACGTTTATGTATGCTTTCACAGCAGGCATATAAATTGATTCCAGAGATAATTCAGCAAGATCCAAAATGAAAATAATACTAAGCTGGTGTCCTCTAACAGCTTCCTCTTTTCTATGAAAACATAGGAGTTAGTTTTGGAAATAGAAATTCAGAATAAACTTTGTTAGATACTTTCCAATAAATATCGAGAAAAGGTAACTCCATACCACTAACTGCGATCAAGATAGACCTAAGCTACCAAATGTGAACCATTCTTTGGGCCTCATTAATTTTATTTTATTCATTCTTCTGAAAGATAGTTTGACAAAATCTAAACAAATAGTAAAAATCATGTACCTCAAAAAATACATGCAAGCTTCTGTTTCCAAAATTGATGCTTTATAAAGATCAGACACACGTCCCAAACGCATCAATGTCCTTGGCCGAGCACGACCCATCGGTTGTACGAGAATAATATTTCCGTGTTTATCAGGACCCATAATGCCACCTGAAAAGTGGATTACTGTTTATTATTACACTTTTCATAACACTTTTACCTCTAAGTTGAGCGTAAAGAAAGAACTTATAGAATTTGTAAATGTGACTTAAATCACTAAAAAACCAGCAAATCACGCTTATCATTACAACCACCGATATATTTCGTTTATAGAATTAAAAACGTACCAAACAGGAACAATATTAAATTTTAATACGTTGCATGAAAATTGAGGTGAATTCGTCCTATTCAGCCAAATCAATGTTAACCTGGAAAATATTCAGCAGCTCGACTTATCGAATGTAAGAAATCATTCAACCATTCCGCACTGTCGTACTCTCTGCATGCATCAAGAGCATAGAGATTTTCCAAAGCTTGTGTCATTCGTTTAGCTGCTTCTTCTGGAAATTAATTCGGCTAACTGACAGCACTTGCGCATTAAATTTTAGAATGAAAAAAATGGAAAAAGTTCAAATTCCAGTTCATCTGTTAACTGTAGTGTGTATTCGGTTAAACCCAAAGATCTTCTGTATTTACTATATACAAAATTACAATTTCTAATTCTAGTCGAGTGGAAAATCAGAAGACAAAACAGTTGCAGATTACAGAACAATTAGTTACTTAATAAGTACTGACCTATATCATTATCGTATGAACGAAGCCATCGATCCAGTGTAAACAGCGTGTCGTAAGACGGATATTTATCTAAGATTGGTGCCATACGTTTCCGAAATTGTTCGATATCGCCCAGTTTTTCTTCATAGGATAACGGCGGATCCTTTTCGTCCTGACACATTCAATCTCCGGAATCTGCAAGTTATTTGGTAAAATTCTGGGAAGGATACTAATGCATGGATGAGAACGATAGCAAAAAAACAACCAAATTTTGAAATTCAAAAAAAAAGCCAAGTTTTAAATAGTTTAAATCTTGAGTATTTAATCAAAGGAATTAAATAAATTTATTCAAAAAATAAATCTAAGTGAAAGAAGAAATCGAACAAGATAGGTCACGCGTCGCATCACTATTCACCTTAAACTGTCAGAAAGCAGCTTATTTCTCATTCTATCCTAATTTCTTCACTATTTACTGCAGATACACTCACTACTACTTTGCACTTGTCCCTATCGATCTTTCATATCTCTTCGGCAACATCCCAACAACTATTAATTCTTACCAGTGATAGCGATCTTTCTCCTTCTGGACAGTGCAGTGTTTACAGAGGGATAGTTCTTCCCGAGACATCAATGTTGTCAGGAATGAGTGCTCGATTCGTCTGGTGTTTCATTCGACAAGGATAAGATGATGAGATACGAGGGACAGGTAGCTTCACTCGAGCAAGAACACAGTCAAAGTGAAACGAATTCAGCCTAAGTAAAACTTATGTGCTCAGCGTGCCCTTCTGCCGTTGAAACACGAAAACATATGAAATTAGTTCCTTCTTTTAAATCCATCATTAAAGAAGACAACCTGCCAAAATTTCAAAAGTCTCGCTCACATTAAATCTTTTTGGAAAGGAAAAGCGCACCCAATTACTAAATCGGATCACTTATCCATCTCTACAATCTAGGAAACTATAAAGATGAAATTAGATGCAAAACATTAAAAAAGAGCAGAGGAATGGTCACTCCTAGTGATGATAAGTAGGAAAATAATTAAGAAATGAAGTATCCGGAGAGATAAACGGAAATAGAATTTGAAGCTAATAGGTTGATGGTAAAGTCCTTCTTTATTAATTGGTACAAAGGAACAGCTGAAATAAAGATTTTGTTAAATGATGTTACAATCCAGTTATGAGGGAATCTTTGGCATAAATCGATAAGTTATATTTGTTTTCGACAGCATTATAACACAATGTGCTCGTTCTCCAATATATAAAGAGTTAGAGTCATTACAACAAGTACTTTCGCTTCTCGATTGCTTGCCCGCTTGGATTTGAGCTGCAATCTACAACTTTGGTTAAATTTCTTAATTAAATTTCCCGAAGTATGCATGTCAATCTACTTTAACTATTATCTGACATTTGCCTTTATTATCTGAACTTTATTATCTGAACTTTTATGACAATATTTAGATTATTTTTCTTGATAGGAAGCAATTTATTAGGTAATTGAAGTAATTTCACTGCTGTTTGAATAGCTGACTTTAATGATTTTGGCGACTCTAATTGTTGAGTTAGTTCTTTATCTATATATTCTTGGCCTAATTGTTGAAATATTAACTCAAAACCATTCTTCTACTGCAAACCCTATTCGTTTTCTTAGTAAAATTAAACAAATATTACAATTATTCTTACATGAAGCACAGCAGTAGCAGTTCCTTTTGCGTCAATTATTAATTCTGAAATAACTTTATTGTCGTCGACTATCTTCATTTATTTTTCCTTACGTTTTTCTTGATTTAAATATATTTCAGTCGTTTTTCGTTGGTAATGGAGAATTATGGTAATATTGGATCAATGAGAGAATCAATGAGAGAAAAATAAAAAACTTGAATAGAAGCTGAATAGAATTGGAGAATTTCATGAAAACAAAATTTAGGAATCCAAAAAAGAAACCTAAATCTTAGGCCGAATCTTTCGTGAAATGATTAACAATCATCATAAAAGTTCTTCTAAATCTTTATCGGAATCTGAGGATCTTAATCCTCAGGAAAGTTGGAACTTGAATAAGTTAAAATAAAATAGTTATTCTTTTTGTTAAGTGACTTATCGTTCTTTTAAACAAAGTAATAAAACTGGTGTAACGAAGATAATAATGAATTTTGATAGTTTGCGAAAATTTTAAGATAAAAAGAAAAAGAGAAGATGGAAGAAAGAAATGAAGAGATGTGGTATGATGGCATACGTATGGTTAGAAATAGTGGACGGTCAATTTCCACGGAAATTAGGGTTTCTGTGATCTTTCAAGAGTTTTCTGCGCTAGCTGGGAACTGTTTAATGGGGAAGGGGTTGAGACAGTTGTTGCAAGGGAATGGAATTAATGATGTGACGTATTCGATAGCAGGCAGCAACTGACCTTACATCGGAGACGGTGCAATGATTTGATTCACTGGAAGTTCCACTTTCAGGTCTAATCTCCCATTAGATGGATATACCATTCGTCTATAATTTTCGAAGCTCTTCACTTTCCGTCCTTTGTTTGTTTTTGTTGCTTCCCTATAAAACGTACTCCGGTAAGTAATTTATTCTGTTGTTTGGCTATTACTGTTAAGTGCTTTTGATAGAATAAATACAGGATATAGAAAAACGATATTTTAATGATATTGAAATATTTGGATTCTCTTCACCAGATTACGGATTATGTTTGGATGGGAACATTCAGGTGCTAAGACCCATTTTTATTTGAGCACGTTTCTTCTGTTGGCTCATTCATGCATCGACAAGTTTTCATTTGTTTATCTGTTGAACTCAGGTAAATGATTATACGGCGGCATAAAAATGATATTAATTACATACGTCAGTAAATAACACCAATTGATTTCACAGGAAATGCTCAATGTCAGTGTACACATTACTTCTTAATCATTCTTCCATCTTTTCTGATACTTTAAGCTGGTAATTCTGGAATTTATTCATTCATATTCTAGGTATAGAAGTTCGAAAATGCCAATACCGATACTATGGAAAGAAGGAAAATATAGTTTGTGTATGCAATGCGACATATTGTGATGATGTACCAAAAGTGGGTAACTTGAAATCGCTGCAGGCAGTTATCTATAAAACGAACCAACGCGGAAAGCGTTTCGAATATACTGTCTCTTCATTCAGAAAAAAAGCAAATGGTGACACTTCACTTCAAAAATTTTACAGAAGAGGCGTTGTCTGTCCTTAATGTCACACTTAATCATTTTAGAAAATGAATGGATCTGAAGTAGTTACTCTTCGAAATATTTTAATTCTATGATTGTTTCACATGCCAATAAGTTCGAATTTTTTTGACTCCTTTATTAAAGAGAGAAAGTAAAAATATATTGTGGGAAATGAAATTCGCTAAATCAATAGCAATGAGATGTAAACTATTTCCGCACCTAACTCACTTTCCTCTTGCAAAGTAGAATATAGTATTTATAACCTTCGCCTTGATAACTTCCTCCCTCATCACCATAAATTCAGATGTTTTCTATCACTGAAGAGTCTCTCAGTCTGTAATCATCGTACTCCCATTACGGTACTGGAATTTGTTACATTTAAGAAAACATCATTGAATGACATTGATAACATCGGAGTGCAAAAGTAAATTTAGTGCAATCAGAGCTAAATTGCATTAAATTTTTCTTTTATCCGGGATTGAATCCAATATTTAAAATATTCGTATTCACATTGTATTTGATGTCTTATGAATGTTCTCACACATTACATTTCAAGAATTTTTTGCTAATTTTTTAGAACAAAATTCGTGCTAGTGGCTAGAATTGATCATGTAAAAAATTCCTTATAGTGTTAATAATTCTTCGTTACAATTAAATGTTCTGTTTTTCCTTCGAAATGGCGGCTTTTAAATAGGTTCATGGAATAATCTTACAGTTAAACAAAATTGATTTATGGATTACTGGTATGTCGTAGTCATAAAAGTTATAAATGTTTCCTTGTTTTAATAAATTTCACAAACAGATTTATAGTAATTTTTTGGTTTTTTCTTGATTTCAAGAAATGAGTTGTAGGAACCGGAGTCATTCGCTTGGAAACTGATAGTCAGATACGGTTTCAAACAATAATTGGATTTGGTGGAGCATTCACTGATGCGGTCGGTATTAATATCGGCTCGCTGAGTGTGTTAGCTCAAGACAATCTGTTGGAGTCCTATTTTGGGAAGACAGGTAATATTCACTAGCATAGATGATAAATAAATTTGTATAACCTCCAGCTCGCCCTACATTTTTATTGTACTGAGATGGAATATACATTTTGAGGTATACAATATACGATTGGCAGAGTGCCGATTGCAAGTACTGATTTCTCAACTCATGCATATTCATACGATGATTCACCGAATGATTTTGCTCTTGCCAATTTCTCATTGGTTGAAGAAGACTTTAAGTTCAAAGTAAGTTGATAAGTTGCTTAACACTACAGATTAACTACAGTTCATATATGTGCGGAATGACGTTCTTCAATGAGTGCTTGAGATTTCTTAGTCACACTTCAATTTTCTTAATCCAAAATAGTGACTGTCCACCTTCAATGCAAATTTTCAGTTCAGATTCCTTATATCAAGCAAGCAGTAAGGTTAACAGATGGTGCACTCAAATTATTCGCTTCTCCATGGTCAGCACCAGGATGGATGAAAACCAGTGGACAAATGATTGGTGGCGGAACATTACGCGGGCCTCCTAATGGGCCATATCATGTGACATGGGCTAACCACTACGTGAAGTAAGCATTAAATCCTTGTCATCATTTGTATATGCTATGTAATATTCCCGCTCTGAATTAGATAAACTATGGCCAAACCTGTATTCTTCCAGATTTCTCTTCCAGATTTCTTGAGATATACAAGAAAAATGGCGTAAAATTTTGGGGACTTACTATTCAAAACGAACCGGTATCCGGCATTGATTTGTCGTACAAATGGCAAACAATGTATTTTAGTCCCAAAACTGAACGGTATTTTTATATCCTTCTTTTGCTGTTTAATAATCTTTTAATCAAAACAAAATGAAACACAAAATAATTCATCTACTGTGATTATTTCATGGGTAGATGATGTCGGAAATAGGATTTGATTCAAGTTGATTGTAGAGCCGAATAGTTAATGCTTTGCAGAGAAGGCGACGTCTGACCAATATTTTATTGAGATAAAGATTATCGTTATTGAACAATATCAAAAAGCTTTTGTTATAAGATAGCAGTGAATGCCAAATTGCTATTCAGAAAATCTAAGTAAAGGGTACAGCTCCTTATATAGTAAGTATTAACTCATAACAAAACGCATGATTTACAATACCACAGAGGAGGTCAGCTAAACAAAAAATTGTTAACCTTGTCAAATTCGAATATAACTTACAGTTAGGAAGGAACGAAAACAGCAAAAATAATTTGGGATTAATTCCAGCACTATTCTTTGTTCACAAACAATATGCTTAGCTACATGGAAGATGAATATTAGATAAATGATTTCTTACATTAGAGCATTTGTCTAAGGAATTTTCAAATAAGACAATCTTTAGTTCTATGGATTTAATATAATTTTATTTCTAAATGTTATAATTTGGTTTTTCGGACAGATGAACCCCAAGAGGTTTTTGGTCAAATCTTTGATAGCTTATAATTATATCCTTCCTTAATGACTACCAAAATAGATGATCGTATGCTTCATGAGACGCTTGATAAAGCACGATTTCTGATATCACTTTCTAGCGATTTTATAAAAAATCATCTTGGTCCAGCGTTACGAGGAAGTGAAGTGGGTCGGAATATATCGTTAATGATAATGGATGACCAACGAACACAACTGCCAATTTGGGCTGATGTGGTACTTATTTATACTTACATTTTATGCGCTCATTCAATGATATCACAAGCTTGGCAGCTAATCAGGATTTTTTGATTAAATTATTGTTAGGTATGGGTTTCGTTTAAACCTGAAATCATCAGTTTGGTTGCTAGGTTGAGTATTATCAAAAATTCCGTTTTAAGAAGTGAAGCCTGATCATAATTAGATAAAAAAGTGTTATAATTTCAGGTCCTTAAAGATAAGGAAGCCGCTCAATACATATCTGGCATAGCAGTGCATTGGTATAACGATTTTGTGCCGGTGTCACAGCTTTCTGAAACACACAGTCGTCATCCAAATAAGTTTATCTTCGGGACTGAGGTTTTTGCACAAAATTTTCCATAAAACTTTCAAAGATCGTTCATCTCACAGTGACCGCATAAATAGTGTAAGAGTCTACTAGCTACAAGGAAGAACTGAAGAGAATTTCTATTCAGGCGTGTACTGGATTTAAACCTTTTGAACATAGTCCGCTTCTGGGAGACTGGTCACGCGGAGAGATGTATGCTCATGATATCATTCAAGTATGTTAAAATTTTCCTATAAAAACAGTATTTCCTGCACCTATCTTGTCGATGATTTATATTACATCCTTTATACATTTGAATATCAATAGTGTGATTTCCATTTTAGAACTCGAGAATCCTATCTTTTGAAACTTTCCTTTTAGCATGAATTTTTAGTTAACTCTTAACCTTTAACGAGCAGCTCGATATCAGAATGATTCAAAAAAAAAAAAAAAAAAAAAAAAAAAAAACGTGATTTGTGACCATGTTAGGTTCTTCCTTCTGAAAAGATATTGAATAGTTTTCAGAGAAATACTTGCAAAAAAATATGAAAAGCTGATAAAGTTAAGTAATTTAGAAGAAACGATATGTTTACAGTAAACCAGGCTTTCGTTGATCTCAGGAATTTCAGGATCTTTCTCATTGGGTGTCTGGGTGGACCGATTGGAATCTCTGTCTTAATTTAAACGGTGGACCGAGCTTTGTCAAAAATTATGTAGATGCACCAATAATAGTAAATGCAACTGCTGATGAGTTTTACAAGCAACCTATGTTTTACGTTATGGGACATTTCAGGTAACATTCTCTTTTCCTCAAAAATTTGAATTTTTAATTAATATACTATCCAGTATGGTGCATTTGCTAGTAGTACCATTTGGTATACGCTCAAAAATTAAGCAAAGTAGGAATTTAAAAACAAAAAAATTTTGAATTTAAAGCAGAAGCAGAATGAACACAAGACGAATTATTTTTTAAAAAATCAAAAGCAAAAAAAAATCAAAAAAATTCAGTTTAAAATAAGAGGTGATTTAAAAAAACGTTAGTCATTTTAAAAAGGGCAGTTAAGCTTTCGTATGCAAAGAAGAAAATTTTTCCGGTTTGGTTCTCTTTTCAGTTTCACGATTTATAAAGACCGCTTAAGAACATAATATTGTAATGATTATGGGAATCAAGTCTCACTTCCTACATTTTTAAATCAAAGGCAAAAAATTTCAGTAAATTCATTCCACCGGGTTCAGTTCGAATTGAATTGCATTTTTACATGAAGCCGGTTTCGTATGAAGGAGTTGCATTCGTTACTCCAACGCACCAACAAGTATTAGTACTTCTGAATCGTGGTAATAAATCAGTGACATTTTCGGTCGAAGATATAGCTAAAGATGGCATGGCCCTCCGCATACAGCTAGAATCAAAAAGCATTGCAACTGTTATTTGGAATAAATAGGCCATGCGCTCCAGAACTTTAATATATCATTCTCTTTTAAAGTTAAACTTATCGAGTAGCTACAATAAGAGTAAAAAGATGTAATAACGATTTGTTGAACCAAGTATAAATTGTTTAAATTTTTTGTGAAATGACAAAAATTCAAGTCGATTAAATTCTTTTAACTTGTGAAGAAATCAAAGGACCTCCAAACTTGATTTTGAAAATAGTTCCAATTGAAAGCGCATGACTTTAAAGTCTGTACATAAACATCTGCTATATCGGTATTACTCATATTTTAATAAAGCTTTATTACTTGCAAATTTTAAAACTAATAAGATATCTCGAGGCCCCAATGTGATATCCCTGCTATTCCTACTCATAAAATTGAAAGATGAAAATTAAATATTTAGACATGCTGTAACTTTTGTCATACTTCTAACAAGCTATGTTTTCCACTTAAGCCGGAGGTTGTTTAACATCAATGTAATACTGAATACATTTACTCCATACGCGTCCATGTTTATTGGAGAATAGCAGTTGATATGTACCAACTTCTTTGCAAACAATTTCATTGTATTCTGCTGTAAATTCAGTATAAATCCGGAAACGTGGCCAGACCTTAAAAAAATGAAAACAACTGTTCACCAAGATTATAGGGTTCAATGCGGTATGTTTACAGAAGGTAGTTAGCCGACACTGTGTGTCATCTTTCAGACTTATCTATTCTATTGTCACATAAGCTGTGACTGTCCATACGGGATTGTGTATTCCGGTCATTTAAAAATATATTGAGAGACACATTTCTCTATGATCTTTCATTTTTCAAATTGTCCTCATATTTCCACGAAATTTGTTGAGCGGAGTTATTGGGGTGTAACAGTGAAATCTAAGATATTTACATTAAATCAATAAGTGATACAAATATAACCAGGTGAATACCTCTTGTTTCTCGAACAATACGCAAAAATCGATATCACCAGATGAACAGACAAAATACCAGGAAAGTTTCGAGTTGGGTTTTTCCACGCTGATGTTTATTACTGCTTCATCCCGTGCACTTACGGTAATCTTTTTGAGCTTTTCATCTGCTACATACTTCTTGTTCATTTGTGCTCTTAAATGATGAGCTGCATGAAAATCTTAGAAAAAAAGCTGTAAATGATAGTGAGCAAAATTTGAAATTTATTTTTTAATATTTTCGGTTTTTAAAACCTGGTGACATATTTCTAAACTAAAAATAATTTGCAAGTTACTTTTAAAATTCATAATCCAATTTTAAAATTTATTGATGGAAAACGCACACAGAATTCGGAACCTCGCCTCCTTTTCGAAAAATATCATCGCCCAACAAGCCACCGTATCTTTTTGGCAAAAATTTCGCTCCATGTCTTCCTAGCAAAATATCTTTCCAGTCATTACCCAAAAATTCTAACAAATCGACCGTTTCCTTCAAGTGATCAGATTGATGCAATTTGTTCCATAAATAAATTCTTTCACTCAAGTATAGGAAAACATAATAATATTTGACTAGTGGAAAGTTATCTAATTACTTTTCCTACCACATTCATTCATTTTACATTTTCAATGAAATTATAATCTTTTCATTTACTTCAACTCTACAAATTTCTTTCTCTTACTTTAGCAACATTCATTAAAACCATTCGTAGGAGAAACTGCACAGCTGTAGGAGTATTGACAACATATAACTTTACTGCTATATCCGGAAACATATCCTGTAATCATTGCTGAAATTACCACTTTCTATAATTTCCTATATGACGAGGATATTCAATATTTTTCACTGTTCAATTCATCGAATTAAAAAAGTTGTAAGATTTGTCTATCGTAGAATAACGGTGGTATCCAGGGAACAGGATAAATCATTTTATCATTAGGCATCATTTTATTTTCCCTAATTAAAACTTTGTTTAGGACCACTTGATCAAAGTTAATTTCTTAGTTAATTTTCGAGATCATTAAAGGATTTCTCTACAGAAGTGATAAATAAAGCATTGTATCATCACATGATAAATGATAAGCAACAAACCTGCAACATTATAATTGCTGAGATATATATCTTTGTGGCTGGCAAATGGAAGACGATATCGTATGAGAAACCACTCAAATCGATGATTACTACTGCGCCCAATTTACATCCGCGTTTCGCTTCCTCCGATCTATGTAAAGCAATGTTAATTATCAGCTGATCTGATCTTAGTATTCAATCGATTGTTTGCACATTTTTGCATATTAATTTATAGGCACTGTCAAGATAACCGATATTGATTGATATCCATTGTCAATGAAACCTAACTAAATTTCAAACACATCCATCCAGATGGATTCATTTCTTAATGTTTGGATACATTCAGATCATATCTCGCTTGATTGCTGGTCGCAAAACGAATCTCAATGCACAAAAAGACTTGCGACATACCTTATCAGGCATTGTGTCGCTTCGTAACCATATATGGAGTTGATATAGAATTGGGATACCCGTTCAGCACCGATTAGACTACGTGGATGTGCTTTACCAATATTATGTAAAATTATCACATACCCATTTTTATCATATCCGATAATACCACCTGTAAAAAAAAAGAACGATCGAATGGCCGACACTACTTTGATAAATGACTCCACTAAAAAAATGGAACTTTTACTTCCATCCTTCTTGCGCCATTAACTTGATTTTACATACCAGTCAATAAAAACATACCCGGAAAATATTCAGCAAAAGGCGATACTGCTTTTAAAATTGTTTCGATTTCCTCAACTGAACTAAAATTTTTATCAAATGCTCCAACTGTATTTATTGTATTTAAAGACCATTTCATTTTCTCTCCGGCCACTTCTGGAATACAAAAAAAAAGAAAAAAAAATTTAATTAGCATCCTTACACAACTATTAATTAAACAAGATAAATTTCTATTCTTATTCAAAAAATAAAAGAAAAATGAAAGTACAAAGGCAAACATTCTCCACCAAAAAAGAAAAAAACACGCTTTCAGAGAAAACACAAAAATTTTCGAAGCGATTTGGTAAATTCAGGTTTTTTTCAGGCAATTCTTAAATCGTGCAATAAGAAATTCCAGCATTTCACCTTTATCAAATTTTGATCCTCTAAGCCAACGTAATAAACTGTAATCTGTATCATAGCATGGATATTTTTTTAAAAGCGGTTCCATATGTTTCCTAAATTCATCGATTTCGTCCTGATAGATACTTTTTATATCCAAGCTATTATTTAATTTGTACTGGTTGGACATTATGTACAGTCGCCTTTGTTTCTCTGGAAGAATGAAGAATGAATCGAGTTGAATTTAAAAAAGAATTTAACGAATTCCTTTCGTATATTTTGATCATTGGGAATTTTGGTCATTGGAATGGATATAGCTATATGTGAAATATTAATAGATAAGGATGAATTGCTCTTACGACTGATTTATGAGTAATAGAATTTCACTGCACTTAAATATAAACTCTGCTCTCCGAATCGAGCAAAATTGTTTGCTGAAATATGCAACAAGATGAAATTATAGATCTTTAAGACAATGTTTCGTAACAAAAAAAGAACATTCTATAAAAAAAAAAAAAAATTTGAAACTGTTAATAATTCAATCTGTACAGATGGCGTATTCTTAAACAGATAAATAATTGGTGGGACATTGTGAAATGAAATTCGGAAGTTAAACTATTTCTAATAAAATTTTGATAATATAATAATTAAAAAAAAAACAAGCAGTTTCTAACAAAAATTCGTTTTTTCTGTGCAGAAATCAAATTGTAAGGAAGTTATTAGAATCAAAATGTGAAAGAAAGTGGAGATGGGTTGTAATGAGAAAAAATGTACCTGAAATTAACGACATACGCGATTATTTTGACTGACTGACTAAATGACTGATTCATTGATTCAATAAATTATGACAAGAAAAGAGAACGATGAATCTCATTAATCATTTCAATTCGTTTATTCCTTCTTTAGACTATGTCTTATTTATAAAGACATTTTAAAATAATAGCTTTCCCGTAATTACATGAAATTATCGCTTAATTTTGAATTTAACAACATCCATTCCAATTCAATAAATCTCCAGTTTATTTTGATTGTAATTTAATCACACCCAGAGTGATTTAAATTAATTCAATTCAGCTTAATTCTTCTCAATTTGATTTAATTAGCTTCAACAAAACCCAATTCAGTGTACAATTCTGAAGTCCATTTTGTGATGGATGTAACAAGTACCTCAACACTAACCATCTTCGAAAATTGAATATTGATAGTTCCGTACAATTTCAACAGAGTTAAAAGCTGCACTTTCTTCTAGTATAACATCAATAGTGGAACTTTTCAAAATTAAATTTTCATGAACATCTTCAGATGTTTATAAAAAAATGATAAATCTTAAAAAAAAAAAGAAAAATAGATTTATATGAACGGCAAACTGAAGTTACGATATATTTGGTAGTATTGCAAAATTGACTGCCACCTTCTCTTACCCAGTTATTTTGAATCGGGACGATCTTCTAAACTTCCCATATAGCATCCATAGACCAACCTACCTAAACCACTTTCTTCACGCAGTCTTCAGCAATTTGGAGGTTTGTTAATATCCATTCTATTAAACCTGAATTTTATAAAAACTGAAGCAATAAAACACTCCATGAAAAACATGAAACAGACACTGCACTTCCATGTTCAATTTTAGAAACCAAGATGAGTTTCTTCCCGCATAAAGGTGAATACAATGAGAACTAGTTCTTTACAATTTTTCAATAATGTCATCAGAATGTTATATTCGTATTTTGAAACTTGATCAAATTCGAAGTTCAACAAGATGTGATTCGAGCCAGAAAGTCCAGCTTCCACATGCAAAATGATGAAATATGGGATTACGGTCACTTTCTGACTCCCTTTCAAATATTTTATTTTTTAATGATGAATCCGTTATTGAATCCATAATTCTCGATACATTATGAGAAAAACTTTCAAAACTTGGTTTTTAAAACCTTTGAAACATATATCACAGAATACTGCAACAATGATCATAAATCAAGCAATAATGTAGATGATGATTTAAATCCATCTCATATAAAATGATACAAACAAAATGCTTTACCACAAACAGACAACGTTGTTCAAGCACAATGATAATTTTATAAAAAGCAGTGAGAAAGTTGAAGTAACAACAAGGATGAATCCTGATGGACTGATAAATTTGTCATATTCCATTCTACGGTTCACATGCAAAAAGTCACAAAAATTGACAGTAAAGTTAACTGTACTTTTTGTTGGCTTCCACTGAAAGAACTTTTTTTCGCTGCTTAAGCATATACAGGTACATTTGCGGAAACCCTGAAAAATCAATAATTAATTTCTTGTTCTATCATGAGCTAATGGTAACTTTCCAATTTAAGCAAACTAATGTTTTATATCTAACAATTTTATTTGAAAACAGAATGTTGACTTTAAACAACACAACACTGACCCTGTAGTTGCAAATACGGATTTCATAAAGAATTCATAGACTAATCTCTCAATAAACACAACTTCAGATTATAAAACCCAGATGATTAACTTAATAAAACCATTATTTGACCAAATAAAATTATCCCTCAAAATACGACATAGGAAAAAGGACTAGAACAGCTCCTATACTCGTTGCATTTCTTTCAAATTTATAACCTTTTCATATTTCGCTATGCAGCTCTGCAATGACGTAAAGAATGCAATTAAGAAAAATATCAGACAAAAAACGGATAAACAATGTAGTCTGATTGTGGTTAACAGCAAGTATACTTCACAAAAAAAAAAATTAAAAATTGAAGAATTCTAAATCCAATGAGGATCAGACCTGGTATATATAGAATAATATAAGCGATAAGATACCACCAGAAAGAGAAGCCAATATTACATAGATTTGGCAATTCCACAGTGAGATGCTTTTTTGTAGCAACCTATAAGATATACTGTTAAATTAAATAAACTAAGTAAACCAATAATATGGAAATCACTCACATGCCTGATTGAATAATACAATTCACAACATTAATATCTTCCTAGAACCTTGTAAAAAGATTATAATACTAGAAAAAAAAACACAAACCTCAGGAAGAGCAGCCAGGATTACTAGAAGCTCGCCGCATACACCCAGAGGATACAACATAATAAAAAGGGAGTATCTGAAAACATTAAACAGGGTCACAAACTTTTCCCACGCATGACTGAATTTTACGCAAAATTTTCCACCCTGTGATGCGCATGTAATCAGGATACATATATACAGAAAAAGCAAAAAATGAAAAATGCAAAGGTAAAAGTTGATCAAATAAAATTTGCACTGAAATTTCAAATTTCAGTATGAATCTAATGTTGCATACTATACGACAAGACCTGCCTTAGCCACGTATGAATGTATGATACAGCATTGATTAAGGCGAGTCCATAGTAGCTGTAACGTATTATTTCGGTCACCGACCATGCTATCAAGAAAAAAAGTACACCGATACTTGCTTGTGCCTAAAAATGAGTAAAAAGTTGAAAGCAATATAGTTCGCTAGATTAATGCAGAATACTTGAAAATCTTTAAAACTTCATTTAGTAAAAAATGAGATAGATGATGAACCTAACAAAACTCTCATCTAATCTGCAAAATTCATAAACTTTTTTGAAAAAAATTTTTAAAAATCTCTCATATATCAAAACTTCAGGCTAGTTCGTTAAAGTACGAATGTAAAAGAGAAAAAAAAAACTTCAAGCTTGTGCAAATTGTCAAGTTTTATAAAACCTTTATATTACAAAATGTATAGAATAAATATTTTAATATTTTTGGGAATAAGAGCTTTTTAATTTTTTGAAAGTAAAAGGAAGCAGAGAAATCTAAAATCTTACCGATACAACCTTGTACAAAATAAACACAAGCGAAACACGTGAGAATACTTGCATTGTTGTCGTTCCGACAGGTGATCGAACAAAACAAGCAGCAGCATGAACAATCTGAATAAAACTATTTGGTATTATTTGCTCATCAACTTTGCATTAATTTATAAATTAATTTCTTTGACTTATTACATGAATATACTGAAAAATACACGTGTACAGCTGAAACGACTATACAAGGGAATTCCCAAAATAATATGACTTCTTATTACATAACGCTCTCTCTAAAATAGTTTTTTCTCCTTTAACCAATCGAAAGTAAGCTATATTTTTAACGAACATGTCACTGCTTCCAAAGGTAAATTTCAGGCTTGATACCTGAGAAGCCATATATACTATTAAATTATAGACTGAAATTTATAGTCAGAGTAAGACATAGCTTGCTGAATTCTGAACTTTAACTTTCACTACTTCTCCATGAGTTTTAAAAACAGAATTTTCATTCCACAATAAATTAAGATTGAGAGTTCGACAGCAACTTATGATAAACATACCTCAAGTATTGCAGCTGATTGAAAGATTTGTAGCTCTAACTCACACGCCTGATATAACTGCTCATAGCTTTCATTCCGTAACAAACCACGAAGAGTATACCACAAAATTAAGCTCCACCTAAGATATCCAAAAATCAATTGTGATTTTTTTTAGAAATATAGGAAATTTGCAAAACTAGGTCATTCAGAAAATGGTAGAAGTGAAGATTTGACCGCACCGCCTTTAATGACCAAATTGAAACAAACATTTTTTCCTCTACCTGTTTAATCCGAAATACATAAGTTTCTCAAACAAATTTGCGGAATACTGTCCAAAAATAATGTGTATAAGAACAAAAACTGAACAGTTGTCTACATTTTTTGAATTCCCGAAGGAGGAACACCATAAAATGTAACTTTGGCCCATAGTATCATTTTTTTATCGATCCCTGGAGCCATCTAGATCAGAATATCCTCTCTTACTCTCCTTATTCCTTATTAATTTTACTTGTCCTTGTCTATGACAACGAATTATGGTCCTTTCTCCATTAACCATTAATCTATAATCTAAATTTCCCGGTTCCACTGGTTCTTGTTTCTCTCCCAAAAGTATGTCATTTCTGTCTAAAATTAAAGAAAAAATCGTTACATAATGCTAATTTTTTCGTCAGAAATATAATTTGATAGCTAAAGAAAATGCATAACAAATATACAAGTTTTGTAGTGGAACTTACCCACAACTCTGCAAAGCATTATAGGTGAAAAGGTAAAGTTGTACGGTCGTTAACATAACGTCGTTTGCCACTCTTATCACCACCCCTGCGACTTATCAAAGTGAATGATAACGGGAAATTGCCACCATACAAGCAAAAGCGAACTTAGCCAACCCTTCCTTCCCCAAACCAACGCCTATTTCAACGAATGATAATAACTTCGTTTACAAGCGACCGCATATTGCCGTACATTTAGGTCGTTAAGATAGCGCTATCTCGAGAAAAGCCTTAGGACGAAGACAGAAGGCGATGGCAAACCTTCCAGAGGGCCTAGTTTCATGCAGTATGAACGTAACAGATAAACTTGTAGAAGATGACCGGTTAGGACTTCTTTGCGACGATTTCTCATTGTCATTACCGACATTTCGCGACAGGATGATTGGAATTACCAGTGAAGCCTTTTCCTAACTTCATTAGATCGATTCAGCGAGAAGTATTTCTGTGCTGGAATTAAATGTTTTTTTCAAAAATAATTTCAATTGACATTTTTCAACTTCAGTTATTGGATAAGCTGAGATGAATAATTAATAATAAGGCAAAGTGTTGAAACAAACTGAAGCAAATATTGGAGGACGTTAAGTGTATGGTCGATTGTCGCTCTCTTCTTTTTCGAGAGCGAAGAACACAAGTATTTTTCTCGGGAAATATGAGTGAGTCTGATTCTATTACTGCTACTTGCTATGCTTATCCAAAGTAAGCTTATATCTCTTTATATACACACTTTCTCATTTCTTTTGTTCATCGGATGTTTCCTTCAACATTTATTAGAAACATTATAACGGTTTCCTCCAAAAACCACACAAAAATTTTCCTATTAACTACAAACTATTTTGTTGATTTTATACTTTATCCTAAGCTAATCCTTCTCCCTCAATTGTTTAATCTAAAATTTTGCCAAAATTATTATTCCATCAACAAAAACTTCTCTTTTCTAAAGAAATTTTGAATGCTTTGTAACCGTATCTTATTCATTTCTTGTGTTCAACATTAACTGTTTTATTTTAAATTATATGTCATTCTTTCTTATTTCGTATCCGGAAATTTTTTTTATTTCATACTTAATTTCTCAATAAATTATAATGCCATTGTTAATTTCTGCGTTTACAATGTCTATTTTTGAATTTAAATTTTTGTTTAGCTTTATACCTTGCAAAAAAATTGTAATAGAAGTTAACAAAAAGTAAGAAGGAATATTGCGTCTTGTTGTTAGGCAGTTAACTTTACAATCGTAAACGGCCGTTGAAACGCATGTAAGGCTAAATGACTGGTAAATTATCAGAATGATTAATATCGTAATCAGGTTTTTTCTGTCACCATCCATCATTTGGTTAAGGATAGCGAATAATCAATATTCAGTTCTTGTGAAGTTTTTTTAGATAAATTTTAATCGTTTAAATGAAATAAAACCTATTTGAGGTTTCTGATTGTTATTTTACACCATGCTAGTGAAACTCCCGAGAAAATTTTTGATTTTAGAAAAAATTGCAATAAAATGGACAATTTATTGCTGGTCGTTATTTCACTTTATGAGCTACGAAAATGATTATTGTCTCATAGACATTTGTTGGGAGTATATTTTAGGAAAGACATTTAAAAAATAGCGCATTATTTTTAAAGCTCATTCATACTCATACAATTTTGTTTTCCTATAACGATAGGGAAATTCTTCTGAAGATGTGTTAGCATATAATAGCTTAACCTGTTTTCTTATGTATGTCACAATGAATTCTTTTGTTTTTCCAAAATTTCTTATATTCAAGAAAATGAAGTGATATTTGAATCGAGGAGAAGAGAGTAAAAAGGAAATACTTATTGAAGTATGGAAATACTTATTGAAATACTTATTAAATAACATTATTGAAATTTGGCGTGAAATAATAACTAATTAATAAATGTAATGAATGAAGACTAGCAAAACATTCGATCAAATAAGCTAGTGTCAACATCCTTCTAACACGTCATACTGCTATATCAACTTTAAATTTTGTCCTTTTTTACTTTTTCATATTTTTCCTATTTTTTTTACCTTCTCATATATTTTGACTACAGAAGACTGTTAAATTGAATAATCTTACGAATAAATAATTATTTTGAAACTGTTACCACTGTTGCTTCAGTTCAACATCTCATTGCAATATGATGTGAAGTGGATTAGTAATGTTAAAGGATGGTGTTCAAGCAGAATTGAAATAGTCGGGGAAAGTCGGGCGGTTAAAACCGCAAGTAGCATATCTAGCGGATGGATTGCATGAATGGTAAGAACTGTTTTGATGATGATAAGAGCTGGTTTGGTGATGATAAGCATGTGCACCAGCATCAGGAGGGCACTTCGACAAAGCTGAGACAATTATAAGACTGCCAGAAGTCTTTTTGTCAGATTTTCTCAAATATATTCGTGTTTGGCGCAATTGTAACTCGCATAAAGTTCATTAACTTTACAGCATATAACAACATCCATCGAACGTGACAGTAGGAAATTAGCGCAACCATTGATAGGTCAATATCACCCGCCATATTTCCATTGTTTAACAATCCTTTTATTGACTTAATTTTCTCCTCGAAAAATGTGATGAAACTACTTAATTATTGGGGATCGTATGATTATCGACATAAAATTCCATAAATCTAGTGCATCATTGCTATTATCATAAAAGGTAGGTTGCAAAATTGTGAAATACCATTTAGTGAGTATTTACAGAGGATTTAGATACATTCTAAAAGCGGATTAAATTTAATAAATGAAGATCTTGAAATACACTTTCCGAAATCAATGAAGTTATTTGATCTGATAATTTTCTCATTTTGCAATTTTTTAGATTAACATAGGAAGTAATTTAGTTGATTTGCACGATCAGCACTTATGGATGATGAGCTGTAAAATTTATAAGACAAATCGATACTTCTTTTTAGATTCGCGTTTTATTTACTTACTGTTTTACTGATGGTGTTATTAGACGAAAGAAATCAATTATCTTATTAAGATAAATTAGTTTCCATTATGTTTTCACTGAAAAATCTTTAGTATTTTCCTGAAAATTATTAACAATATAAACATGATTAAAAAAGCAATATACTATTTGTAATTTGATAAAAAATAAACATTTATTAGCTGACAATTAATTGGCAGACGTGAAATTAATGGAAATAGTTTTGATTTCTTGCTTAATGACGGTATATTAAATAGCTGGAAACTTTTTTTCTGGTAAGGAAGTGATCCTTGGAAGTATTTTTAAAAAACGCTATTTTTCCAACTTTAATTATCTTTCATTATCTTTTATTCCCCATTCACGCCTTGACACGTTACGTGATTGTTATCCTATAATGTTTTTATGATTCAGATAATAGGAAGAAAATTACTTCCATTATTTTATGTTTTTATTCCCATAAGTAATAATTTATTCAATGGAGGTCATTAGAAAGTGTTAAATTTTGTCTTTGAATTATATTTTACAACTTTTTTTCGTACTCGAAAGAATTTGAATGGACATGGAAACACAACACATTCCCACTAATCGGTAATTTATTTATAATTTTAACATCATTTTTATGGAAAAGCGAACCTCTCCTGTTGAATCTCAATTTTTTCTACATCTATTTTATCCTTTCGGAAAATCCCACGCAAATACTTTATTGAAATTCACTTCTACTTCTCTACGTTTGTCAATTGTTTGTTATTTTTCTGCTTTCTGACTGACTAAAGTCATCAAACAGATACTACCTGAAATTATCATCACTTCGAGTACTAAAGGTAATGATAATGTGAAAGGCGGAAGCATTGCTAATCAAAACTTTTCGTACTAATTATCGTTTTTTGATGGTATTGTCATTCTTCTTCAAAATAATTTGGATGGATATTGTGCATTTTTATGCTAATTTTTTCAAATTATCGGACTGCCATTCTAGCTGAATCAAATTTTGACTGCTTGGTATATTTTTCACTTTACTTGCCTCCTTGAAGTTTTTCTGTTATCAATTTAATTTACTTTACTCGACAAGTGCCCATATCAACTTTTGTAAGATTATTCAAATATAAACTTATAAAACTTGTCTATCAGCTTATTCTTCTTAAGAAATCCATAAACAAAAATTTTTTTCCAATTAGAGTTCCAAAGCATTAAGTTCTACTAACTTCATCCTGAAAAAAAAAAGCATTCCGGAAAAGTCTGAGCAACCCATGCTAAAATATTACTGGAGATTGTATTTTTTCATAAAGTAGATTAGACCAAAATCTGTAATTAATTCATATCTAATATGTACAAATATTTCAAACATTTTTCCTTTCTCGCCCTTTTTCATATCCAAGGTACTTTAAATTAGATTGAATTCTTCTAAATTGAAAAATTAAGAATTTTTTATGGACTTTTTCCAAAACTAACAACATAAATCATGCTAATTTTATCCCTTATATCTAAATAAATCAAATCTTTCAAAGGCTTTTGAAATTTTTATTCGATCACAATGATGTATTTTGCATCTCACATCGATATTTCTTCATTGCAAATGCATATAATTTTCTAAAATTGCACTGAACACTCACAATGCTTTCGTTCGAGAATTTTGCTTCAGTTATTCTGCCAGTTATCAAAGGAAAATCTCATTTATTTATTCATTCTTCATCTTCATTCATTACTTTTGAAAAATGTATAAAAATTTCTGATTGCTACGACATTTGAAAGCATTCCAGTGTATCTTTCAGCTGCATCACTTTTTAAGTAAAAAGTTGAAATAAAAATATAAAAAATAAAATTAAAAAAAAAATTTCTTCAGTTCTTTAGTTACAGTGGAAACAATGAAATTGACAAACTAGAAAGTTGTCATTTGCTGAAAATAAGTGCATATCTTTCGCATGCACTGTAAAAGAATCTTCATTCAAGTTTTGAAAAAATCTGGAAGAAATGAGTTTGATAAATTTCGCAACTTCCAAGTTATCCAATGATAACAATTCAAGTCTGTCAAAATCTTCCTCATATCACTTCGGTATTATCACAAATAATTCTACATGGCTTTCTTTCATATATAAAATTTCTCACTATATACAAGGGATTGCATTTTCAGTTGCGTCTTAAAATGAAAATAAGATAGCAAATAAGGCTTTAGGATTTCCACTTCAATATTTCATCCCTTCAATTATTCTCTGTTTAAAATTTCAACTTTAGAGCAAAAAATTTCAATTGAAGTTTTAACGCTTCAGTGATTGCATTTTCATTTTTAATACACAAAAAGATAGAATTTTTGAGTTTCAGTATGTTTTCCGCTTCCAATCAAATTAAAAATTAATTTTTTGGAGTTTGAAACGTAAGAGTGGTCTTAAATTTCAACTAGAAAATTTATTTTCTGTTAGACATAAAAAAAAATTCTGGCCCTTTTGGTATAATATATGAAATGACGTTGAAATACATCATGTTGACACACACTTTGTTTCAGGCATGGCAGTCGATGTTTGAATTACTTTTATTCATTTGGGATTTTTTTTTGTTTAGCAGTAACTTTTCGCCTGAATGGGAAGTTATTAGCTAACTCATCTATCTGTTTAGCATCAATTAATACCTGCTTATCATTTCCCACTTCTTTCTTCGATATCGCTTGTTTAATTTTTGAATAGTATGTTTTTAACATAGTGTAAAGAAGGATTAAAACATTTGTGTGATAGAAGTGAGCCATTATTACCATATATGAACTTAGAGTGATCTTTTCGTATTTTAGGCATTGAATCAAAGTTGACAAATATCATATCATTTCGTTCTCTTTCTTGCTATAGCATTAAAGTTTGAAATCCTTTCATCCTTCACTACAGAGTGCAGAAAGAATAGTTATTTTACAGATTTTTCTTTACATTCAACTTTTCGACAAGTCTATTTATGGATGCAAATTAGACAACTTTAAAAAAAAAAGATTGTTTCCAGTGATATTAAATCTTTGGCGAAGTTTTCACGCTCTATGAAAGAATATCAGGAGGGAATGCAAAATGAGCAGTGACGGATATCATCGGGAGAATCAACACCACCAACAGCAGCAACAACAGTTACAGTTTGAATTTCAAGAAAATGGAGAATTTATTGACCGCTGTTTTTTATGTCTTTAGCAAATTTGTGGTTAGGACAGCACAAACGTCAAATCTACTATTTTTTTCACCGTGTACTTTTCCATCGCCACTCTATGAACCTCTTCAGGTTGGTTCATTGTTTTAAAAATTTAATAATAAATAAATAAAACCTAAAGTTCACAACAGTTAATTATGACCATTGTAGACTCTGTTAATGCTTTTATAAACAAAACTTAGTGGCATAAATAAAATTGCAACAAAAATACATTTTTTAAATATATTAGTCAATTTAAATGTAATTAGCAATAAATTCTTTAAAATTTTGGTCCATGGATCAAAAAATTTTAATTCAGTTTCGTTCGCACTGTAATCTCATGCCTCATCTTCCGTTCATTTGTGATTTACATCAACAGCTTAGCGATTCTGGCTCCACAGTTATTCTAGATGCATTTGAAAAGCTGAAGTCAGTGCTAGTCAGAAATGACTCTTCGCTCTCACTGGGTATACTTATTGGTGAGATCTTCCTTCAATTTGCTATTTTTAAAAAAACTGAAGGATGAAATTCTTTAAAAATAGTTGCAATTAATAATGCAACTAATTAATAATACCAACATAATTAACAATAAATGAGAAAAATTAATTTTTTACTTAAATTTATATAAATTTATTGACTTGCAAACATATAAATGTTTGCAATCGTCTTTGCTTCACTCCTATTATGTTTACAAAAGATGAGATTATCCGAGGTCCAAGCTTTATTTGGTACAAGCAAGAGTTTGGAGCGAAAAATTAGATAAAAGGGATATTTAATTCAAGCTAATTTGGGTAATTGAATTGTTTAATTGTGTTTGGACTTGAGCGAAGGCGATATTCTCTTTGATAATATCAACATCTTTATTAAAGTTTTCTTCACTTCCATCCTTCTATTAGGAAAAGCTTTCTATTAGAAGGATGGAAATGAGTCCTACCTGAACATCATGTTAAAATTTCACAAGCAGTAAAAGTTAATAATTCAAATGGACTACATGAAAAATGCTGTATGAGTTCGACAAGCTGTTTAGTACGACAATTGGCACCTCCAGCAAGTTCATCGGTAGTCTACAGCAACAAGTATGAATATGGCTGTTTGTTTGAAGATGAATGTATCCATATGGACGCTGAGAAGATACAACAGTTCGTAATTAGTGCTCGAACTTTTGTAAAGGTATTATTTCGATAAACAAAATGGACTTATACCAAAAACTTATAACAAATGTTTTCACGTTGTAATCGACATCAAGCTTCACTGAAATTTTGTAAAAAAGCTGAAATTTCCAACTGACACTTCAGATTTATGCTTCGACTTTGTATAAGCGCTGGTTTCTTGAGGATAAAACCTACAATCAACCAAATATTCTGGCTATAATTATTCTTGATGGTTTGGTAAACGACGTTCGAAAACTACCTTATGTTAAAATTTACACTGGTTTGTCAGTTTTAATGACAAGAACAAACATAAACATTGCTCAGCGGCTTTGACAATATGGTTTGAATTGTTTGAAATTCGCTTCAATCATTGAGAAAGGATAAGAGAATGTCACCTGTAAACAGGAAAATTATTCCCATGTTAGCTGGAAGATTAATAAATTTACCTCTTTTATTTTTCACTAAGACGTTATCATCAGTTCCCTACGCCTACAAATTGATACCTTCTGCTGTTATTCTTATGATGTCTCATTTCACGGTGACATCATTTCACTTATTTTCGGATAATTTATTGAATGGTTATGTTAACGAAAATACAGGCATTTTATTCCACTATCCTTAAACAATATTCATAAACTGTACATTTCGGCAACAAACTACCAACTTGTTCAACTTTCTACAGTTATGAATAACGAAGTATTTTCAGGTGATTTCCGGTTGCTTTCCTCAATGTTTAACATCCAGTCAGAATGTGTAAACAATATCCTTCAAGGTAATATCAATGATATCAATCGAAATATGTTTAATTTTTACCTAGCTGTTAGATGAGATAAGTGGGAGAATGGAACAGCTAAACAAATGGTCTTTTTAAGATCGAGATACAACCGTGTCTGTCGTGTAGTTATATCACTTCCGGCACTGAATAACTGACAGTTGTAAAGCAAAAACTAAAAATTTTAAAAAAAACCATAAAAACTCTGTGACAAACGAAAAACACTGAACCAATTCAATGATGAATAAGCTAATGCAATGAATGGCATTGATAAGAAGATGAGGTACAGGTTGGCCGTTGCATATGGTAATCGCCGATCTAATCGAGCAACTTGGTCATTCACTACGCGAATTCTGCATTCTAGATGGTGGTGTCCGGTTGCATGTCGTGCCCTCCTGGGCCATTTACATATTTATCTTCTGTGTTGTCGTGTTTTTTGTAGCAATTTTCATGGAATGGTATATTGTGAGGCGGAAAATACCTTACAAACGTAGTGTTACCAGCATTCAGTTACATGCTGGTAAAAGTAAAGCACATATTATTTTCTATTAATTCAATAAGAGCATCATAATCTTAACTATTTGTAATTATTCATTCATCATATCAAAACTTATCTGCTGTAAATCATATCCTTTCACTTGCTGATAAAATTTTAGACAAAATATTGGACTTCCGTCTTCCAAACTTTTCCGCTTCGTTCTTTTTTGAAAAGCTATAATTTTTGGTTCATAGTGATTTGGTTTCGTAGTCAAATAACGTTGATAGAGGCGTAGTAGTCCGAAGTACTGTCCCCTTCGAGGGACAGGGTTTGCTACTCACTTCATTCCCCTTCCTGGGCCCAGGCCCAATTCTGATCCACATCCGTTACAAATACAAATTCAAAGATCCTTGAAAGGGATTCCCAAAAGACCTCCTGACAATGTGCTCCGTCCACAAAGATAACACCCGGAAGGCGGAATCGAACCACTCCGTCGCTAGACGGCTACAGGTTTGAAGCCTGCATCCCGGACCACCGAGATTCATCCAGGCACCACAGCCAATTTCCGCGTCTCACTATGTAAACCTTTGATATCTTTTCATTTGACAACAAGTGGTTCTAAATGACAAACTCCTCCGATGTCTGCACCTCCATTGTATAACTATTCCTCATCATGTCTACCTTCTTGTCGTAAGGGTGACAGATCACCGAAGTGAAGAACTGGGAAATGTGCTAAACGACACAACCTACGAAACCTCATATATATCGAGTCACTAAAACTACTCATCCATTTCTTTTCCGACTGCCTTTGGCGGTACCGTCGGATGAAACAACGTCTGTTTAGCAGCATCCATAGCAAATCTGACTTAGACAGTTATATTCTTATGCGAAACAAAGTCCGTGTAATAGTCACGTCACTGTCACAGTTTAATCCTGTTATCAGACCTCATTGGGACCACTGAATTTAACACTTCACGTTTGTACCTTCAGTGTTCCCATCCTTCCATATGCCAATATACTCTGCGACATGCGACCCAGCCAGACTTCAATTTCATCTCTCATAAAGATTTCACTATATCGTAAAGCCACAGTAATTGTATAACTATTTATAGCATATTTCCTGGTTTTGCTATGGCTACTGACACGATGATCATCACTTAATGATCGCCATTGGTTTCTCATTTTCACCCAGTAATATTGTTTCCATTTTTATTATCATGATTAATGAACATGTAAATGCAGCACTAATAAAAAGTAATAAACATGTAAATGCGCACTGATCAAATAAAAATTACTGTGTTTCAATGCATTTCACATGGCATCGAAGCCAATTTGCATGAAATTCGATTTCAAACTGTGAAACAGAATAGGTAACCAAGAAGTTTAGATATATGGTGAAGTAAAAGGCAGTATGCCAAAAAACAACAGTAAGAACAATAAGTTTATGAGGTTGAGAAACAAACCGGTGGTGATATGAACGCAGAATTTCAGAATTTTATATTGATCTCTTCTTATTAGTCTTTATATTTTGAAAATTCTGAGAACAACTGGGCATTTTAACTAACAATATCAAAAAAGTTTTTTAATCAAAAAACAGCCCAAAAATGAAAAAAAAAGTTTAAAAATACCTAACAGTGTGACAGACTAACACGTGGACATACCTGAAACAGTCAGTACATTATGAATTTTCAGGAGATATTGCTAAAATGAATGAAACTTTCTCTTAACATTTAACCTGAGTAATTATTGAAATATATTTGAGCACTGGCAACATGAAATATATTTTGAACATAGAGATATATAAATCCCAGGATTAGTTACAGCTGCTAAATTTTCATGGTTAGTTAGTAACTTCGCGGAGACACTTTTCAGCAGTTCAGTTACGTTTACTTCACATTCCGTTTTAAATCCTGAATGAAGATCAGAAAGAAGCATTTCCACAAAACAGCAGTAAATATTAATGCATTTTACATTTTAAAATGTATCAAATATATAAGCAAGTTCAAAAATACGAAAATCTTTGGCATGCTAATAAAACTGGATCTTACTACTGCTGAACATTACTGCATGGAACTCTTCGTAGGGTAAACTATTTACACATATATCTGTCTCCTGAGATTCAGTGCAGAAGTTACTTAGCAGATATGCAAAATTGGTAAACTAAATCTATGCAAAATTGGTAAACTAAATCTTAAAAAACTAAAACCAAAGGATCAAGGGAATTTTTGGCTGTTTTCAAGCAAAAAATTATTCTGGTGATGAAAGCAAGAAAGTCTCTTCGAAAAAATTACCTCGAAACTAAAAGAGTTAACGAATTCTTCCACTAAAGTGCATTTGCAGATGCCATGAATTTTTGTTGCCGCCGTGCAATTTCACGGTTGATTTCACGCCGAAAACGCTCATATTTGATTGCAATATCAATGCCTTCTTGTTTGTACAGCTTCATCAACTGATTATCATACTGCTCCAGCTGTGGTAAGCGGAATAACGGCCACTGCAACTCGCTACAGAGTAATTCTTAGTATTTAAGAATGAAACTCATTACAATGAAACAACAAAAGATGGACTGATTTGCAATTTGCGTTAATTTACCTCCATTACAATACATCAAAGTAACTAAGAATTATACTCCTCTACGGGTTTCGATAGATTGATCTTAAAATGCTCGTGTTTATAATATTATAGTTATAAAACCATTAAAATAAACTGACCTCTAGTAAATGATCTAATTCATACGGGGCACGAGAGTACAAACGGAGCCAGTCAGGAATATCTATAATCAATGCAGGCAAAAGTTTTACTAGATGAAAATTCAAATAGAAGAAGTATATCAGTTATTTGACTAAAAAATTTTATCAAACACAGTAAAATGCTTGCTTTTCAGCCAAATATTATACTTATCAGAAACTTTTTATGGTCTGTTCATATATATATAAACAAATGAAATGTAAAATGAGGCTTTACTTTTGAAACCATATTGTTCTTCATTAAATTATGCTCAAACTATGTTCAACATAAATATATTAATAATAAATATACCTTCACCAATAATATTCAATTTTTCAATTGTGCTCTCAGCACGTCGTGTTAAATGTGCTGCAGAATTATTCTGTGCATAATTTACAGGTGTTGCCAAGCCAGGATGCTCCAACTGCGTTCGACCATCTAACTTACTAAAACATTCCGTTTTACTTTGCTTTTCCTATTTCCATGTTACCAATGCACTGAAAAGTTACAGCTTTATTTATTCCTAACAAAGCATGAAAAACAGAGCCACTGGAAATATTACTTGTGATATGTTACTCCATTCATCGAATCAAACTGCTTTGTCCAGCCCAAAGGCAAATTTTCTTTAACAAGAGGATGAATCCAATGTGTCCGCCGATTATTGTGATCCACATAGTAACTGTAACAGAGAAATAATAAAAGGATACTAAACACATATGCCTTATCAAAACCAGTAGAAAAATACTACGACGAATGCTTCAAAACGAACATCAGTTAAAAAAATATTTTAACATCGAATAGTGTTTGGTTAAGGAACATCAGTTTGCAAGGAAATATTGAAAACGGTCTATAGTACAAAGAACAATCAAATGTTACGCACAATGCATCAAAAGCGACGACATCGCCTATGCTTCAAAAACATGTTACGCACAATGCTTCAGAAACTACACTTACTAGAATAAAAAAAAATTCGGAAAAAGAGACCGAATTCCTTCTGGTGTCATTTCGACAGCCCAATTTGGTGGCAATGTGAGGTCCTCCTTTAGTACTGCACCGGCAAGATTCTCACCAGCAAATGGTGCACTTATCGAACGACCTAGATCTTGCTATAATTTATATGACTAATTACAATTTAATAATAAACTGTAGCAATAATAGGTATCCACAATCCGAGGAAATACAAATTTAGCAATTCACGACAGGGAGATTAAGGTCCTCTTCGATTAAAGTATATTTCAAGCTTTACTTAATAGAAGCGTGTCATGGATTTATATAATACGAAAGTACCTGGCAAACTCTGCAATGAAATGGATACCAAACGCTGTTCACCACTTTCTGTAATTGTCGTTTGTGTACCATGCTAAAATTACGACTGATATTAGAGTTCTCAATAATCTAACAAATTACTGAACATTCCTAATAAACCAGAGAAAGCTATCACACCTGTACTACATTACCGATGCTAAGTGACGACGTAAGACCCTTTTTGGACAAGTATTGACTGGATGTCCGACTTTCGCTGAAACTCTGCGATGATAATTCTGGTTTTGTACGAACGGAATTTTCCTCTATCCGGCAATTATTGACATCGTTCCCAGCACAATGCAAGCTTTGGGATGAATGAGCCAGCTGTTGTAAACCAGCTTGAATACCTTGAATTACGCCTAAAGTATGTTGTTTCAGAGAATTCCTCGAATAACTGAAACATTTAAATAAATCCAGGAGAAAGACAGCAAAGAGACTAGCATTTGTAACGAAGTAATAAGTGAAGACTTTTCCGTAACTCTTCGCATCACTTTGCGCGGTGATTTAGTATATTTCAATAGTAGGGTGATAATAAAAAGAGGGAACGAAGAGGAACTGACCATCACAAGTGGGCAAAGAGGGAGGTGCCTCTCTCCTTAGATATCGACCTGGCGTGCCTTCCAGGAATGTTGGCGTCTGATGTCGACGTCTTCGATTTAGCATATCTCCTAGAAAACAACATAACTTCACAATGTTCCCAGAAACTAATGGAAAATCAATAGCAACAAAACTTTAAAACCCATAAAATCCAACTTATGCTATCATATTTTGTACGGCCCTCTTTTGAAACGCTTTATCCTTCAAAAATACGCAAGAGATTGTTTAGTAAAGTGGTCAAACTACGATCCTTAATCATACGTTTGATTTGTAAGTAACAATATTTTCTTTTATTTTGACTGAATAGAGACAAAGATACGATCGAGCTTCGGTCATTTGCTAAATTTATCAAACGAAGAAAATATAGTTATTACGAAAGATATTATAATGGCCAATTTAATCTGATCAGATATTTCTAATTAGATGATATTTACTGAGACAAGAATGCTTACACTGGTTAGTTTACGGTTTTCAGTTTGAGCGCGGCTGCTTCCATTTTTTGAATTGTTATCAGAATGATCAATTTAATTTGGATTTATAATTTGAAAAGTCATTTCCGCTCCATCTTTTTAAAACTTAATCTTGAAGCAAATTTGGATACAACTGAACAAGTAGGAATGAGAATTGCACAGAAAGTTAAAAAATTGAATTTTCGATCAATTATTTTTGAGTTTTTCCGATCTTTAAAAGGCTAACTTTCAAACCGCAAGGAAATAATATGAAAGATTGCAACAGAATAAGAAATGAGTGTCTATCAATCGATATCAAAATCGATAAAAATTCATTGATTGTTGTTGACTAGATATTTGATAACAGTTGAGCAAAAGAATTTAAAGAACATTTAGTTGCTGAAATAGAAAATGATTTCATTAAGAAGCGATTATTCTAACGAATCGTAAAGAATTGTGTACTCTGACATAGCCAAATGTGTTGGAATAATCGTTTGAACATCAATATTTCTGAAAGTCATTTCTATAATTGTTCTATTTAATTTATTCATTCAACTGAATTTCAAAAATCTTGATTGGACTATTTGCTTTTAACCAGTCTTTTATTCTCTCACTATCAATCGTTTTAAACCACCCCCAACTGTAAAAACAATATTTAATGGGAGAAACCGACCAGCAAATTTTAAGAATAATTCATAGAATCAAATTTCTAATATAAAATTTTATTTTCCTACAAATAATCAAAATGATAATTTTAATTAATAGGATTATTTCCAACGCTAAAATATAGGGTTATTAAGCTGTCGTTTTATTAAAATAGGTATAGTGTATAGGAAAACCTAATCTGTTTCATTTGCTCTTGTTCATTTGCATGCTCGTATTGTGGACATCTTCCAATCAAGAAGTTCAATTTAACGCTTTATCGCCTCGAAAAGCCCTGAATTAGATTTAGATTTAACTAATTCCCAGGAGAAGCGAAGCTCTAGTGATCAATACAAATGGGAGGCGGCATCTTTACGCTAACCTAATTTGGAGTTGATGGACTTAATCTGTAATTCTCAATAGTTTGATGACCGACTTAGCTCACCACTATCTTCAAGTTACTCTAAAATTTGACATTTGTCAATTATTTTTATCTAAAGTTATGATAATCTCTGCTAGGACCTTGCAATAATTCTCTGAATTTCAATTTTATTTATAAATTCATTCCGATGAAATGGGTCTGTGTTGTTCAACGACTGAACAACAACAAATGGAACAATTTCATTACCTGCGGCATCAATTAGAACAACAAAATCAACAACAACAATCAGTTCATCATAATTTACGCCCAAATTCACCGTATGTTTTACGTACGAATAGATAATTTTTTATTGTTAAATTGAATAAAACTAAAGTGTGTTAACAAATGCTTCATTTCATTTAAAAAAAAAAAAAAAAATGCTATATTTTTTGTTACATTGCTCTATGTTGAAAATGCCTCCATATCTCCTCACTGATCATCAATTTCACTATTAATTTACAATTTCGTCACTTATTTTTCGGTTAGCTTCTTAAATTAGCTATAAATTTAGTATTTTTACTCCACTTATTGGCTAATCATTGGCATGATATGCTGAATTAGGTGGTTGACAGTACTTCAAGTGGTCTTTTTTTCGTTTTAGGCTATTTCTGATTCATTAGATACATGAGGAAAATAAGTCTATGGTGTATCATAAACCTTTTTTAGGTCGATAACAAACTTTCCCTTGCTCACTTTTAAAGATTAAGTAAAAAAACTCAAAACAATTCACCCAATGCAAGAAAATTGAACTATGGGAATAAAGATGAAGGAAAAGTTTCTTTTTCTTGGATGGGCTTTTTTCACTATTCAGTCTCATAATGAGCAAAATTTGGCAAAAGTTTAGCGCTGAAAAAGTAAAAAGGAAGCAAATTTTGAATTCAGAAACTTTTTTCAACAATTTAAAATTATAGAATTTAACGTTAGTAATGGTCGAACATTCAAAATCTGTGCTTGTCATTTTTTTAAGTGAAAGCGAAAAGAAGTTTTGCAGAAAATTTTCCAATAAATTATTCAAGTTTCATTAAATGCCTTCCATCCAAAATATCTCATTCTAGTGATTTGAATTTGCTATAGTTCATTTATCATGAATAATAATATTTGATCATTCCAACTTTTCCAGCCCCTACTTGATATTTAAACTTTTGAAATTACTTGTGAAATTTAAAAGTACTTTTAAAGTGCTTTCTTTAAGAATACAGTTGTCGATAAATAATTGATGCATTCAATTTTAAGTGATTAATATCTGTCACTACTTCTTTAAATACAAAATGGAAACAACTAGAAGCACTTAATAATACCCAATACTATTATTCATTTTGATATTTTATTAAATTTGATTGTTGAGACAGCAAAATTTTTATTAAGGAGAATAATAAATCTTATTTCTATTTTCTTCTCCACAGCTAATCTTAAAAAAACTGAAATTACGAGGTGATTGTGGGACTAAACAATAAACAAGAGAATGACTGAGCAGCGCAAAAAGAAATAAGTTCAGAAATTGATTTAAAGTTAATAAAACTTTATAAAATTTTAGGACTGGAAATGCGCTGGGAAAAGTAAGTATATGAAAAGAATAAAAATTTTTTTTCTCTTTTTAGGAAAATGCGTTTAATTTTACTAAATATCATTACTTACGGAAGCTAATTTTATATAAAAATTATCAGCAAAGATCTATATAAATTCTGTTCAGGAGCATGAAATAATCTAAATATAATACTGATCTGAAGCTTGAGAGAAATATCATTGCATACATTTATAAACTTTTATTTCAGGTATGGTGTCAGGACAGGTATAGCGATGATGATGCAGCAAGCAACAGCTCTGGCCAAGGCTCCACCAGGTATGGACCTATTGGCATTGGAAGCAGAAATACGAAAAGCCAAAGCAGAAGGCCGTACTGTTACTATTGCAAATAGTTGCATTTATTTCGATTATGAACTAGTCGGTCGCATACCTCCTGACACACCTTTTCACCCCTAGCCACAGATATTGTAAATATATTTTGACTTTTTCTTTAAAAGAAGAATGAAATTTTTGATATTTATAATCGATTTCGAACAGCGAAGCTGGAAAGGCTTATTTAGAAGAAAAATTGGCTTTATCTGCTAAAATTATATTTCTGATTACGGCCTGAAATCCACGAAATCTAGTGACAGACACATTAAACAATAACTTATAAATAATTTGTATTATTAGTAAATAATTGATCAATAATGCTTATATTGTATTAGTTTAGTGTATCCAATTTGACTACGGTTATTTCCATTTGTCAAAATGTTAACAAAATATGCAATTTTTTACCTGTATATAATGATCATTGCAATAGTTGCTAATATTTTTAAGGTTTTAAATTCAGCAAATTTTTTCTTTTTGAACAACTTGGTGATGAAATCCAGAAAAGGCTAAGTGATGTAGCCGAAAATTTTCGATGATTTTTCCTATGATAAATTGTACTTCTTGAATATTTTGGTCGAATATGTCATTAACATTACAGCCGATTTATTTTTAAACATTAGAAATCATTTTTATTAAAAATTTATTTTCAAGGAAGGAATTTATTACTTTGATTTTCTAGTTAAAGTGGAAAAGATGAATGTAAGGATAATTGACAGTACAAACAAAATAATATTTGTTAGCGCCTTGTGTGTTGTGTTGTTTTGATCAGGTAATATGAATATGTTGATGGTGTCTGTCATTTAAAATCTAGCGAAGTCAGACAAATTGTCATAGCAACCAAGCTGATTTAAAATAAGGGAACGAGAAGCCCATAATTATATAATCAGTTAAAGAAGGCATTTTGTTAATAAACACTAGGTTCAAATAAGCCGACAATCATTTCCTATCCTTCAACATATACATTCCATAAGTTAATTAATTGTACAACGGTAGAATGATTATTGTAATACGGTTTGCGTTTTGCTGTTTTTGTTTATTTTTGTTTTGTTTGTTTTCATTTCCAATAAATAAATGGAAAGGAAGAGAGTTGTGTGCCAGGCAAAAACAGAAATATTGACAAAGTTTTAAGAAAGATAAAAGAATGTAATCAATTCATTTCTTTCTCGCTTCCAAATTTTAGAATTTTCCTTTTCATATCCTAAAAGATCGCAAATTAGTACGCTTTAATTATTCCTATTATTGTCATCACTAATCTCTTTGTGCGAAACAATGCTAAATATTAACACGACGATATTGTAAATTGTATTCTTCTATTTCCAGTGATTAAGTATTTTCTGCTTTTACTATAAATTTTCTACTAATCAGTGGGATATATATTTGATGCATACCTTCGAGTAATATGCTGGTAATACGATAGAAGTCAGCAAAAAAGTAACGACAAATTTCTGAAAATGTTGGTATCACATCATACTGTTGTCATGGCAATAAAAAATTTCAAAATAGAAATTATGACATTTTGTTCAAATTTCTTTCTTTGAAAGATGAAGTTATTAATAGTCCAAGGAAAATGATATAATAATGTTTTTACAAAGACTAAACGGCTTATTTCAACAGAAAGAGAAAAGAAAGCTGATCATATTTTAATTGAAGACTAAAATTTTACAAACACGCAATATATGAAATAATGCCGGAAGTATTTTGAAAATGATTTTTCTTATTGATGAAATGTCAGGAAAATAAATATTCTATTTTCCAGAAAAGATGAAAGATTTCGCTTCGCCATATTGATTTTTTACTAGTATATATAACTTTTACTTATGCGAGTGCCTACGTTCGAAAAAAAATCCTTAGTTCTTGGTCTGAGAAAAATAGTTATTTTACTTCTTCCATTCTAAAAAGAAATAAGAAGCCTTAGTTTTCTTTTTGTTAGCCAGCAGATCAAAAAGGCTGAAGATGTGCGCCTTACAGAGAAGATTTAACAGATTCATGGATTCGTTCTCATTACCATGAGAATGACAAAACGAGAAGGGAAAAAAATGGTTCTTAATTTTCCATTCGGGAAGTGGGTATACAGCTATTAATACAAAAATGATAAGTAGATGTTGAGGTCAGAGGTTAGAAACTTCGGAGGATAAGAAAGTGTTTTGTTTTGTGCAGTCTGTTTGATTATATTTGAAAAAGTAATGTTCTACTACTACCTTTACACCAGCAAAACGTTGTAAAAGACATCATTGATTGTAAAAGATCTTTGAAACTTTTGAATAAACACATGCATTCAGCATATAAAATTTGCATTGAGATAATTCTGTTTTTTATTTAGAATTTCTAATTAATTAATTAACTAATAACATTCATGAGAGATATAAGATTAATACTTTCAAACAACTCTAATACTTGTTAAGCGGAAAGAAAATTTTTTCAGCAGAACTTTGAATTTAAACGTAAATGAAAATTGATGGGTGCTGAAGCTAAGCGTTATCTTCAAGAACATGCTATACCGCAACTCTTCGAGGTTCTTTTCTCATTTTCAATGTTATATGATTTATTAAATTTATAAAATGAACTTTTTCTGATTATATGATAGTAATAAAACAGAATTATTTAAAAACAAAAGACTTGATTGATATACTACGCTGAGATAAAATCAGTAATAATCTTAAGAGAATGAAGCATTCCTTTATACAACAGCCTGTATGTATCAATCATTTGCTTCGGTTTCTATTTAGGACTTAAAAGAAGGACGGCAAATTAAAGTAAGTTAAATGAGTGTTCAGTTATTAGACAAATAAACGAGGATGGAAAGAGAACAAGAGATACGATTATTTTCAATATTTTATATCTATCATTCATACATTCAGAAAATATGCTCTAGCTCTTTGAAACTTTATTCTGGGTGATAAAGCTGAAAAAGTGAAAAATGAATAAAAGCAATTTACCTTTGTAATTTAGTCACGTTACGTCATATTGCTCATATCTCAAAAAATAAAATTTTTTTGGTAAGCATATCAATTTTATATCATTATTAGCAAGTAAGAGGACGCAGTGGCCAAGAAAAGATGTCTCTGCTGCTTGGGAGATTAGCATTCTCACAAAAGGACTTATTAGCATGGGAGATATTTTACTATTACATGCGTCAATTCTGTAGTAAACCATATTTTTGCTTTATTCTGGCCTTTGATTTATTTAGTTTGGTACGTCTCAAAGTTTGCAGCTCTAAAAATTTTCTGAAGAATTACTTATAGATGATTGCTTCCTTTTTTTGCAATACTGTTTTAATAGCATTGGCACAGATATCATCCATTTCCATTCCGACTAAAATGAAAATTAAAATGAATGATATAAATTAAGAAAATATGTATGCTATTCCTGGTTTATTCAATAAACATATGCAATAAGCATATGGTTGTAATTGTTGAGATAAGTTAAGATAAACTGTTTCCGATAGATTTCTTTTTTCTCCCAATAAATCACATTTTCTCGTTTTGTTTTTCTAAATCACTCATCTCGAATTCCTTATAATTGCAATTCCCTATAATATTATTCTTTTTATCACTGCCGGTTCAAATGTCCAATTAATTTCGGGAATTTTTGAAACTATCTCGAAGTTACCGAAGATGTGTGTATAAAAATTAAACAAGCTAAGGATCGGTTCAATTAGGTCAAATTGGAATCTGAAATAGCCTTTACCTCTCGTAAGCTCTGGCATAGAAATCGTTCCGTTTCTTTTTTGGTTATCTATGAGGACAATTAATCAATCTTAGTGTAATTCGTAGATATGATATATCTATTTATTTAAATGAAGCTTAATTTAGGTATAAGGATCGTACTTTGACTTGAAAATTGCTTTGAACAGAAATAATTTTATACTTGTATTTTAATGAATATTTTAATAGCTTACTAAAGTTAAATAAATTAAATTTTCGCTAAAGTTTCTTGCTTTTTACATGAGTTCTTTTCTTTCTAAAGACTTCATCTATCTAAAATCTCCTAAAACTTCATGCTCAAATGAATATTTCAAATTATTTCAAAATCCGGAAGAGGAGTTGCAAAGAAGATTGAAGAAAAATCTATATAAATCTACACTAACGATCTATATATAAGATTATTTAGCGATCTAAGTAGCGAGAGGTAATAGCAAGCTGTTAGACAATTACGAGCAGAGCCATTGTAAAAAGAAATTTAAAAAAAGTGATAAACATTTCGAAAGAGCTACAGACTAGGAATGAGCTATTTCCTCAGAATGGTAGAGATATTTCAGTATCACCTGAGATTTCTTTAGATTTGAAGAATGAATATAAGCACGTCGCGTCTCTAGGAAAGATCTTTCTTAACAAAATTTTCAAATTCAGATTCTCCCAAAAATTGTTTATTGTTTATGGAGTTATTAGCCACTGTAATTCAGACAGCGTAGGTCTAATGATCCCCAAAGAGACCTGTCAGTGACATAAATAGAATTTTTTATTGACTTACTATTTCTATTATATTACCTGTACAAACATTTAGAATTAGGCGACTGCGTTCTGAGAAGATTCACTGAGAATTTAATTACAGAAATATGCTTATAAACCGCATATTGCCCCTATCCTACACTTTTGACCTTAATATCTCAACTTTGAAAATTCAAAAATTATCGAATAACGATTTTAATGATGGTTTAGATTCCTAGTGTTTTAAACAAAAATTTTGTAAAACTAGTGATAGAATTTGTCAGAGGTTTATCAAATTGTCTTCACGAAGTCTGTTAAATGGATTGCAGAGTCTGATAACAGGATTGATTTGCAACAAACCAGAAGATCCGATTGAGTTCTTAGAAAGTTCTCTCGGTAAAGTACGCCAAAACCCGAGTTTCGAATACAAATGGGATTCATTTGTTGACAAGAAGGTGCTTCAAGAATATGATCAACCGTCCGTCACGTCTGGTTAGTTAAATTTGTGGAATAAATAATTTAAGCTCTTGCATAATATCTTAGTTCTTAAATATTTTTTAGGCAAATACAGGCCGAAAGATGAGGAAAATAGACCATAGCCTAATCATTCAGTCTAAGTAAATTCATCCAAAAACTTAAACTGAATGTATTCAAATTATACGCTGCAAAATCAAAATACATTTCGCATATTTATAGCAGAAAGTAAGCGAACTAAAGCAAAATTTCAAAGTACAGGCAATGGCAAAAATTCAAAGAGAAAAGAAATCCGAAATTATGACAGATATGATGACAGAGAGAAAGAGATAGAAAGTGAGAGGGGGAGAGAGTTACGAGTAACAATTTAAATATGCCAAAATTGGCTCTTTCGCTTTTTTGCATGTCATTTATCGCATGACTCAACAATGAAAGCAAGAAATTTTCATTTCCCCGAAGTATATATGATAGATATATCGCAGCCACCGCCATTCTCATATCCTTTTCATTTCGATCATTTTTATTCCATCCACAAAGAAATGATCTTCAATCAGTCAATAAACTCAATCCAATATCACGTACGAGCCACCACCACTCGTAACGTATGTCAAATTATACATTTCTCATATTTTCCAATTTATATTTCTTGTCATTCGAACTGCCATTAAAAATCTCTGATGAATCTGATCAAACCTCTCCTAGAAGTCATCATCGAGAATACTGAATTACCTGATTTACTTGACCATTTGTTTCAAATTCCCCCAAAAATTTCTATTTTTGATAAATGAAAACGTGATGTAAAATCTCACAATTGAAAGCTTCATTGCTAAATTAATAAAATTTAGTGTAGAATGACCGTATGGTTGTACATTGTTAACAATCTTTGAAAAATCAAATATAAAGATAGCTGTTTTTTCTTCGGATATTTTTTTATTATTTTTTTTTTTGAGAAAAAGCTCTTTTACAAATGAAGTTACCCAAATATTAATCATCAAGAGCAAAATCTTGTGGGAGCTAATTTTTTTGAAAATAAATGCTTTAATTGTAAGAAAAATAGAATATGTATTTGTGTTGCAATCAAAAAACTGGAATATGACACATTTCCAGGTGTTACTTAGTAGGTGTTAAGATTAAAAATTTAGGATGAATTTAATGATTTCAAGAGCACTTTTTAGGTCTGACAGTTTCACCGCCTGAAAAACCGAAGAAAAAAGCAAAGTCAAGGACGTCAGGTACCAAAAAACAAGCCACAAGGTTTGCTTTCCTAAATTCAGTTGGAAGTTATTAGGAGAAATAAGAAGTTTTAGAATGGATTAATAAGATAGTAAAATGAGTCATAGATGCCTTCGAAAATTTTCGTAATTTGAGCTATGTTTTTTTCTCTTCAAGCAACTCTACAATTC